>JALLPD010000404.1:0-16414 GCA_036940065.1 Cyclotella cf. meneghiniana
GAAGGTCAGAGTTCCAGAAGGGAGATAAAGGGTTGAAGCAAGCCATTCTTGCTAGGAAACGCATAATGAAGGAGGTGTATTTCAAAAACATGAATGTGATTGAGAATGAAGGTATCAACATTTTTAAGAGAGTTGAATTGGCAACTAAATATAGGAAAATCATACCTTTGGAGGACAGAGATGATGAGCTATATCGGTCAACCCCTCCAGAGGTGTACAAAGCAGTGAAGAAAGAGAGGAAAGCAAGGAAGCAATTTTGGGAAGAGTTGAATAAAGAAAAGAAGGGGTAGTCAGAAAATTGAAATGAGTAGAGTGACTGACATGAAAGAAGATAGGGGAGGTTAGGTGGGAATGACATTCATGATACAAAATAAATAAACATTATGCGTACCAGCTCTCTGAAGCAATTTGGGAAGAGGCGAATCAAGTAAAAAAAGTGAGGTTGCCAAAAAATGAAAGGAGGAGATTGGCTGGACTTACGAGATCGGGGGGGGGGGGGGGTAAGATCAAACCAACAATTATATTATTATAAAATAAGGAAACATACGCATACCTGCTCATTGATTGATTGGACTGTGATTGCCTTTTGGAAAGTGGAAAAGACAATCAGGAATGACATTCATGATACAAAATAAAGAAACATTATGCGTACCGGCTCTTTGAAGCAATTTGGGAAGAGGTGAATTAAGAAAAAAGGAGGGGTAGCCATAAAATGAAATGGGAAGATTGGCTGAGATTTAGGGGATCTGGGGGGTAAGATTGAACCCACATTTGTGCATATGTGCACCTGCTCATTGATCGATTGGACTGTGATTGCCTTCTGGATAGTGGAAACGACAATGAATGTGGATATCAAAGGCATGAACGCGGTTGAGAATGAGAGCATCCGCTTTTAAGAGAGTTAGATGGCCAATTCTCCTCGTTGCCAACGCCGTGACAATGACGACTGTCTGCGCTTGCTGATTGAGATCGACTCCATTGGCTGGCAAATGGAGCACTGCCCCGATGATGGCTGGGCTTGATTCCCGTGAGCTTGCTGCTTTGCGATTGTCCTCCATGACTCGATGATCGCGATCGACTGCTGCTTCTGCCGCTGCTTTCGGAACATCGACAACGACGCGAGAAGCGGGAGGACAAACCCGATCGTTCGCTTGATGAAGAGGCTGTGATTATCATCCTCGAACGTAGGTGTGAGATAAAAATGAATTGTCAAAATCTCGAAAGAGATTTTTTGGAGCCGCACAGTCTGTCCGTTCGAAAACCCATAGGGAACAAAAATTCAGTAGGTTACATTTTAGGATGAACGCTTAATATAGTCCCCCCCTCCCCAATCCAAAAATCATGTGGGTCTAATTCTTTATTAGGGCACGGAAAAGTTTATAGAACCCCACGGCTGCATATAGAGAATGGGGTCAAAATCGGGAATCATCGCACAGTCGCATCGTTATCACTACATAAGCCCCTTTTTAGTCCCGGTGAGTTTCTGTTTTCTTAAGTAAGATGGAGTAGTTTTAATTTTAAAATATTTTTTTTAATTTAGTTCTAGGTAGTGCGTCTTCTAGTTAATATGTGTCTGTCGGTTGTTCGGACCTTGTTAACTTAAAAAATCTTGCTAATGCTGCCAAACGTGTATTATGTAACATCCTGACCATATTATTGTACCATACACCTCTTTAGACCGCCCCGCCCCCCGACCCTTGGTCATCTTGCGAGAAGATATCTTCTAACGATCGTCTATAATCGCGTTCGGATCCACCCCAATCCCCCATCGAGACAAACCAGACAAAAGTAATAAAGAAAAGTACAAAAATGGCTAAGACAGAAGAAGGAGGCACCAAGGGCAACAAAAAAGGCCGCCCCCTATGGACCTTCGTGAAAAACACTAGTTTGTTAATCACGGTTGTCATGTTTGTGGTAGTGATCGTTCTCACACTGGACGCATATAAATTTGTTTCTTTTCGGGTGAGTTCTTCTCAGCTGTGGTTGCGTCTGAGGTTTCGCGCGTGTCTCAGGTGTAATTCTATCTCCAATTCAAAGCATGCGAAATTCGCCCGCAAAAAACTCCTCACGACCCTCCAATACATGGACCCCGCACTCATCGAGTCTCACACAGGAATGAAAGTCCTCCCCCTTGAAGAATACAATGTTCTCTCCTCCTCGCTCTCTGAGGCACGATCGAAAATCCGTGCTGCCAATTCTGAGTTGCAAGAGAAGTACAGTGAAACGTTGAAGGCGAGTGTCGCGGTGCAAAATGTTAAGAAGGACATGGAAGATTTGAAGAAGTTGGAGGCAGAGAAAGCGGAGGAAGATAAAAAGGCGGCCGAAGAAGCCGCGAAAGAAGCGGAGAATAAGGAAGCGGAGAAGAAGGAAGAGCAACCGAAAGAGGAAGAGAAGAAGGAAGAGAATGCAGAGGCCCCGAAAGAGGAGGGAGAGAAAGCAGAATCTGAGAATGCAGAGGCCCCGAAAGAGGAGGGAGAGAAAGCAGAATCTGGTGTTGCTAAAGAAGGTTAAACCCTGGAAGCATGTGCGTAGAGATTTTTGCGCGTCAACCCAAGTCAAAATGAATTAATCGACCAGGATGTGGGGTTATGCCTGAGTATAATATTCAATGAGATGGAAGAAATGAGTGCAGCGATGTCACGCGGGCTTGACTTATGCACCTTTGATTGACAGAGATACGTAGTTCTGTCAATAACATTCATTTGTTTGTGCGGCTTACTTTTAGTTCAAGCAAAGGATTCTTTGTTTTAAGTATCAAGAATGGTTATCTCGCTGATATTCTTTTTCTGCGACCAAGAGCAACGATTAGTTTCATTATGTTCCGAGCATAGTAGTGGCAAAAATGTGGCAGTAGCAAAAGACTCGTTACCCCAGTTCAGGAATGCTTCTCTACTTCTTTTTCGAGACAAAAAGGTCCTCTGACAACATGGAGGGGTGCGTTCCGTACGCACTCTCGATCAAAATCTCGACGGTGTTCGAAATGTTTTTCTTGTGAAACAGGTAGTAAATCCGCCCACGCGATGTGGGAGTAAAAGAGAAATCATCAAAGGTGCATCACAGGCTATCAAACTCGTCGTCACCATGAAGTGGCCAAGCGTGCAAGACAAGGAGTGAACATATGTTCCAACGTTCAAGAGGAGGAGGGTAGCGCTACGTAAATGACACCACTCACATTCACAACATCTATTAATTTATTGTGTCGACACAAGATTAGAATGCAACCAACAACTTAGGGGGGCGTCCACTTTGTAGTGATGAATACGAGCAAGACTGCATGCCACCCGATGTTAAGCGGAACGTTACAGCTTTCTTGCGGGCAAGGACTGCTTCGGTCAACGCTTCAGTGACACTGAATCCATACCATCGTCCTGATGCCACTTCCCCGAATGTGCCTACCATATTCCCACCAACGAGCGAAGTATTACTAACGTAGTTTGGTGCAGATGCCCATGTTATGTTGTTTTCATTCCATTCTCCGTCACCCTCTGTTGTCATGAAGGTACCAGCATTACGGCATGGACCTTCGGTGAACAACGTTAACAATGCAGATCTTGGCAGGACGCCACCATTCATCTGCGACATATCAAAACGAATAACTATATCGTGTATTGTATGAGCACGCTCATTGTAATCCACGGAGAGAGATGAACTGCTTCCCAGATTGGCGTCGACAGATGTAGCATCAATAGTAGCATCATCTGTGGCAACAATCAAGATGAAATTTCCTGAAACTGGAATCAACTCTTGCGTAGGCTTTAATGGTGTGCTGATGTTATCATAGGGGGTGATGTCTTCCATTTGTTCTGCTGTGGAGTTGAGTTTTAGTACTAAGAGAGGTGCAGTTTCGTTGCCACGATCTCGAGATGTGTACATGCAGCGACTGTTTTCAGGGCTCACGATTCGTAGCGTCACTTGATCCGAAGAGAAGATATCAGGGACCTTGCTCAAGTCTACAGTGTACCAATGTCCCGCCTCGAGGATAGAGAGACTGCCAATAGGAAGGCCTGACGGTTGTGGGGCATTATCCCATGTCACAGTTTCCTGGTTCCAATCGGCATAACCATTGGTGACGTAAATATCGCCTCCATATGAGCAACTGCTTGTGACATGAATTCGAAATAAGGCACTTTCGACATCAAGAGGACTGATAGATGATGTATCAAACTTCAGCAGTGCATCAAATTGCTCATTATCTCCGTTCGCACCTCTAATCAGCCCAGTCCCATGGTCACCTCCGTCTACAACAAGTTCATTCTGTGTGCCAAAGTTATCGCTCTGTCTCATGTTGGATACGCTTGCATCTGCAGTAGCTATTAAGACAATCTCTGAGAGGTATTCATCTTTGGCTTCGCCTAGTGTTGGTGCTTGAGATGACGACGTTGAGTGGTCATAAACATCAAGTGTATTTTGTGGAGTTTGCCCTTGAGAATCTGAAGTCGGGTACCCATAAAAATCTAAGGAGCCGGCCATCTGTTGTATCTGCGATGATCCATTATCCATAGTGTATTCTACAACAAGACGTGCTTGAGTCTGTTCTCCACTTTCAGATGCGGCAAACATACAGAGCGAGTTCTCTGACGACATGATTCGTATACTCAGAGAATCGTCAGTGTGGTATTCGTTCTTCCATGCATTTACTGCTGAAGTGACATCTAAATTTTGCCATAACTTGGAGGACATGCTCTGTAAGGTTGCAACCCGTATACCCTGTGCCGCTGGTGCGTTATTCCACGTTGCTGTGTCCTCGTCCCATGCCGAATCTTCCGTTACATAGACACTGCTACCCCCTGAACACGAATTCATGGAGAACAACTTTAATGTGGCACTGACGATGGTACACGATCTATCTACCAATGATAAATCGAATTTTATCAGAGAGTCGAATCGATCATTGCCGCTGTTGGAACTCCCGATGGCGATTGCTTCCAGTTTTCCGAAGATATCATAGGGACTTGCATTTGATAAGGTGGTATCAGCAATCGAGGGTAAAATTAATTCCACTATTGGTAATTCTTGTTCGGTCGGTTGGGATGTAGTGGGTTGTACCGTGGGATACGACGTCGGTCGAACCGAAGGCGGGATGGTCGGTGGCAGCGTAGGAGAGAACGATCTTCCAGTATTAAGGTAATCAACTTGTGGTCGATCACTTGTCAGCGTCTCGGTGATACCGATGTTGCTCCATTCGACCAATTCTACGATGAAATCAGATGTCGAGTAAGGCACCGTTGGGCTAGCAGACGGTGGTGCGGATGGAGATATTGAAGACTGCAAACATGTGAGAGCAGATGAAGAGTAAAATAGAATGGAGGAACTGGTATGGTAGGGTGAATAGCTTCATGCAAAGATGCGAGCTTACCGTAGATGACAACTTCGAGGGGCTCTCAGATAACGTTACGCTGAGTGGTGATGGAGATGGTGGTATCGGAGACTTCAAAATGCAAGAGAATTAAAGTTGGACTTCTGGCCCGATCAAAATGGTGAACTGCGTTACAAAAAAGGGGAACTCACGTGAGATGGAGACCTGGAGGGGTTCTCACGAGAACTGACGGCAATTGGCTCATCCCGTTCATCATTTAGTAACGACGATTGCACCACCATGCAATCATAGGGAAAACAAAACATGCCTGGAGGACACGGATCAGACCCGCATCGTTGGGCGGTTGTGGAGCACGTAATTTCCAAATCTGAGAACTCAAATGCGCAGAATAGCTGAGGTTCGTCGTTTTCGAGAGGAGGCAGAGAGGGTGGTACAGTAGAAGCAGTAGTCGGAGTTGGGGTCGGTCCCAACGTGATATCCACAGGAGAATGGGTAGGAGAGTAGGTCGGTGCATTCGTGATCGTCACGGGAGACAGAGAAGGAGATGCCGAGGACGACGAAGAGGGAGATGCTGAGGGACGTTTCGTACGAATACTCACACGGGACGGCGAAGGCGCATCGGTGACGGACGAGTCGTCCTTGAATGCACAGTAACTGACCAATAAGCCGTTGCTCGCCTGACGAGTACCCCGCTTGCAATTTGGGGCTTGGAGGCATTGCACACGTGTTATGCTCGGGTCGCTGCAGTCGATGTCTATTTCAGTTGAGGCAGCAGATGCTGCTGTGAAAACGGGAGGAGCCGTGGCGAGAGGAGTTCTTTCCAAGTCCGACCCGATACATTGCTCTGCCGGCAACCACGGCAACATCTGCTGGCAACATAGTTCCTTGCTAGCGAACAATTTATCAGAATTCAAGTGGGGAGGCGGGTCTTCCAACGTGCAGCTCGGATTGCCATCATTCATGTCAGCCCAGTACAGCGTTGACGCTGTCGACGCCGGTGTCGCCGCAGCGAAGTAGCATTCAGCTACTGCCGCTGCCACAGCAGGTAGACGTCGAATATTTCTCGGGCGCTTTTTCAGCATGTGATAAAAGTATTCCTTGGGGTGTGCAGCTGGTCTCCACTAATTAGCGAGTAATAGTGACCAGTGATTATATTCTTGAATATCGACGAGGCTGGCTGGGGAAACGACAAGGGCTGCGTTCGTGCAGATTGATTGATGACAAAGAAAGGATGATGATTTGATGATATTATTAGTTGATACCATTCCTTCTCGGGGTTATCATCCTTGTCGTTAATTAATCTGTGTGTGTAAGAGTGTCTTGGACAAAGTGTCTATTGCTGCGGGAATGGTTTTGTATATAAATTGTACCGTGCATGGTAGCTTCAGGTAGCTTCTTGTGTAATTTTTCGTCCTATCTGGTGCGTATCCTCTAGGGGAGAGGTGGACCCTCATGGTAATGGCTGGGAAGTTGGGTACCGTATAGGCCTCGGCTAGGAAGGTACCATACAGCCCCGCCCGTCACTGTCATGCCATCCAGTACAGCCACTGGTTTTCGAAAACATAAATAATTATTAATAATTATTTATATGTAACATCCCTTTTTTAGTACGATAACTGGTCGGTTGAATATCACACATATTGTACGTGCTTTTATCGACTCTATTTTATTTTATTATACCTTCATGCAAAACAAATTCCATAGATCCTAAGTACTCCGGTATTTCAAGTGACCATCACGAACAGTGATATCGGTAGACTCCTGATACATTAGCTATATAGGAATAAGTAGAATCGAAAAAACGTCTGACGTATTCTAGAGGTAATTATTTCCTAAATGAACTTACAAATTTTATTGAATCCACATGTCTTAGAAAAGAGGAAGGTCCATCGTTTGAATTTAGACGATCGCCATCTACATTGGAGTTCGATACTTGAAATTCGATGGACATGCCTCCAATGTCGACTTATTACCTCCAATCCACGAATAGAACGGACGTTGTGTATTAGTATTATTATCATGGACAAAAAATAATATCAGAGTTCGAATGTCGAGTGCCCTCTGTATCCCTTCAAATGTGTAAATAACTAAGAACTCATGGCCTGCCGCCACCTGCATCCCGACCTCATCGTTTACCTGCAGAAATCCAAGGATCGGCAACAAATTTGACCATCGTTGCTCTCTACGGAAATCAGTCTCTAGGTTGCGATACCCCTCATGATCATTGGAAGCTAGGATCGCAATCGGGATTGGTACTCGACGCCTCCATCCTACCAAGAGTCTACATATTTAATTATTAATCATGGTCTTCTCCCTCCCGGGAAACGCCTATCCAAATACCGTCAACACCGCGACCGGAAAATACGAAGAACCCGACTGGTACCCCGCCAACAGAGCAGCGCCCCCCCGTCAAGCGCGACGCAACGATGCACGTGATTTTTCCGGCGTGCCTCGTGGCATCTTCGATGAACGCGATACGAGAATGCAACCTATCAGTAACGACAAGGAAAGCCTATCTTATGCGGTTGCGATCAAGACGGTGAACGATGCGTTGAGTGCGTCGGGCGATCCCAACGGAAATGGAAACAGCATTGTGGCTTTGCGTGGACTTTGGAGGGTTTTTGATGCTGCCATTGGAGAGCTGGGTGCAGAACTAAATGATTCGCTCTCAAACAAGGCCATTTTCGAAGGTGAGTGTCGATGGTACTCGTACGCAGTAGATACTCCAACCGCTACTTATATTGAAACCAAGTAATCGTAGTCTAAATTTACTTCCTGGGCGATCTCTTTCCCTCTTCTCGTTTAGCTTGCGTTTATCAAGAGACGTCTGAACGAAGAGGCAAGCGCATCTCTGATTCTGAGAAGAATGCAGACGCCTCCAATCGACGCCTAATATATGAATCAAATCTCAGATCAAGTTTGCTTCGTCTACGGGGATCTTTCGCCGATGTCCTCCTCGGTGCCGCGAAGGATATTCAAGAACTAACAAACCAGCGTGTGCAAGAGGTCGAGGCTGAGTTTGAAGTTCAGTTGGAGAGGAAGGAGAAGGCTGTTAGAAACAGTGTCCAGCAGGACATTCAACGGGATCTTCAGCAGGAAATTCAGAACAAGTTAAATCAGGAAATGCGAAAGGTGCAAGATAAGGCCGAATTAGAGATAAGAAAAGCGCGAGGTATCGCAGATGAGAAGGTCAAGAAAGCACAAAATGAAGCTAGTTTCGATATCAATCGTCTTAACCACGAGCTCCAGAAATATAAACAAGATGCCGATGTTGAAATCAGTCGCATGCACCAAGAGCTTCAGAACTCCAAGCGTGATTCTGATATTGAAATCAACAGCCTCCACCAAGAAATCCGTAACCTTCAATCTGAACTTGCTAACGAGCGACAACGGTTGCAGCACTCCACGGAGTCAGCCCAAAAGAGCAGAGATGATGTGGTGGCCAAACTGTCTTCGACACTCGAAACACTACAAACGACTTGCACCAATGCGCAGAACACCGAGAAGAAATTGAAAGAGTGTGAAGGCATGCTCCAACAGGCTTACAGCACACAGAGGGAACTCCACGAACGAATCAACCTTGAAAACGAGAGGGTAATTCTTTTACAGCAAAAATTGGATGCGGAAGTTAAAAGCAAGAATGCCTTGGTCAGGATACGTACAGAGATGGAAAAGAATTTGAGCTTGGAAACGGAGAGGGCTGAGTTACTTCAGCACGAACTTGACACTCTCAACAGATCACGAAGTGATGCCGTGGCTGCCTTTGAAGAAGAAGATAAGAACTTGCGTGGGGAGCTTGAGAGGACATCTACGCTTAATAAGCAACTTCGTGATCAACTCAGGAACGCCAATGAAGCAGGATCTGTTTTGAGCAATAAGGTTGATCAGATTCAATCTCAATTGGACAAGGTCGTCAGTGAAAATGAAAAGCTTTCCAATGCATTGAGAGCTTGTCGCGGTCAGCTGACCAAGTACTCTGGGTTGGAGTCCGCACTAGGTGAAGTACAATCTGAAAATGTTCAACTTGTCCAGTCCATTAACCAACTGAAAGGTGACAATTCGAAGTTGGAATCCACGTTGAGTGAAGTTCGATCCGAAAATGGTCGGATGGTAACGGTAATTCATCAGGTCGAGGAAGAGAAAGTTCAACTGTCTCGTTCTTTAGCCAACGTGAAATCAGAAGTATCCATTTTGGTCAACACAATAAACAACTTCAAGGAGGAGAATACAAAACTCACCCATGCTCTGAATGAAGCACAAGCGGAGCTGTCTCGTCATCTTGTGATGATGAATGAAGCCAAGGAAGACAACACCGAACTTGCTAATGCCTTGAATGATGTTCGTTTGGAAAGATCGCAGCTCATCAATGCCTTGGAAGAAGCACGGAAGGAGCACTCTCGCCTCTCGAATGCATTTCACGAAGTCAAAGATCAAGTTGAACAAGTAAGCAATGAAAATTCTCTACTCTCCGAGAATTATGCGGCATGCGAGGATGCTCTGGGTGCCGCCAAGAGAGATGTAACTAAATTGTCCTCCATACTGGAATCATACAAGAAAGACTTGGACAAAAAGTCGGAATTAAGTTCATTGCTCGATGCCGAGGTTTCTCGTTTAGAGAAACAGCTGCAAGCAGCAGCTCTAGAGAAGAAAGATATCGTTGACGAGTTGAATGCTTGTCGAGACCACCTCAGGAAAACAAATGAAATAAATTCACTGATTGCATCTAAAGCTGCCAAGCTTGAGGCCACTGTTGAAGATCAAGTGCTTGAGTTGCAAGCGGCGAAGCTGAGTGAGGCGGATGTGGAAGCATCTCTCGCTCAAAGTCTTAAGAAGAATGAAGAACTAACGAAAAAACTTGATGACAAGAAGAATGAAGTACAGGTTTTAACTGAGAAGCTTCTCGATGAGTGCCGCGAAAAGAAACTGAAGGTTGAATCGTTGAATGAGGCTACTCAGTTACTCAATGATTTTGAGAGGATTATCAAGGAGCTCGAAGATAGATCCAAGGATAAAACAGAAGAACTGGAGCAAATGTCTCAATATATCAAGAGTGTCCAGTCGGAGAGAGATTCGTTGAAACAAAGAGTCAAAACTATCGAGGAGACCACAATAGTTGGTTTGGAGAAGAAATTGAATGAAAAGAACAAATTACTAGGTGAGATGTCCCAAGTGATCGAGGCCTTGAAACAGCGAATCCAAGAGACGGAGAGGAAATCATCAGAAACGATTAAAGACCTTGAAATAATCGCTCAAGAGAGGGCCCAGGCAGCCGAAAAGCTTTCGTCAGAAAGAATCAATAAGCTCGAGATCGAATCACAAGACAAAGTAAAGGAACTACAAGAATCAAAAATGCAGTTGGAAAAACTTCAGATTTTGAATGACTGCCTTGAAGCTGAATGTGACTCCTTGAGAGAGAAGCTGAGCAAGTGCCAAGAGGAGTACAACTTGGATAGAGATAAGATTGCTGGTGCCTTGCTAGGTTTCGATGAGGAAATGACAAATGCAGAGGCAAAGATTAAGAGTGTGATAGATGAGCTCGAAAACGAGAAGGCCAAGGTGAAGGAGATTTCGGAATCTCTGTCTCTTGCTGAAAAGCACCGCGAAGCAAGCGAGTTTGAGATAAAGAGACAGCAAATCGAGATATCCAACCTGGAAGCAGACTGCAACTGGAAGCAGGAGAAACTTGATGAGTTTGAGAATAAACAAGCTGATCACGAGCACGAACTTAGTGTTTACCAGGAAGCTATAAAAATGCTGCAAGAAAAGGTGGACGAGAAAGAGTCAGAAAGCAAAACTGTCACAAGTAATGATGCCCAGGTGAAAGAAATGCAACAGCAATTTCATGCTTCAATAAGAGATAAGAACATCGCAATCGAAAAGAAAGACAATGAAATTATCTCTCTCAAGCAAGAACTTGTTAAGGAAAGGAGTAGGCTAGGAAGGCTCCAAAAGCTGTGCTTCAATGCAAGAAAAGATTTGCTGCGCCTCCGGGACCAGAATAAAGTCCTTGACACTTCTCTCAGGCGTTCTCTTGAATTTATCCAGGACTTAAAAGAAAGGGATAATGCTACCCCTCTTACCAACAATCAATGTTCTGTATATAAAAAACAACATGATGATCAAACCAATGTTATCGCAGTTAAGAAAACTCCAGCTGTCATTGGTGCCCTCGATCAAGTATGCTTTCCTGTAGAGACTAATGCAGTGTCAAATGATGGAAAAGAGCTAGGACCAGATCTCAAAAATTTCTTCTCATACATTGAAAACCAGGTGACTTGTGCTGACAGAGATGTGTCAGACCATCTAATTACAACATCTAACAGCTGGTAGTCGCACAACTTACTTCGTAACAACGCTGGTGTTGAAAGGACACGTGACACAATATATTCTTCTAAGCAGTTCTGAAACTTGCCTTGTCTATCTATTGTCTATTGTTTGCGTCACAAATTACCCCATGTTGCCTGCGTGTTCGCTCGAGTAGCTTTGTAATTATTGTGGGCTCTTAGAGTAGCAACCGACGTTACCAATACTCTTGATCGTTGTCATTTGCGAAAAGTGTATTATAATTTTAACCGACGTATTGCTTAAAGTGTTGCGAGTTCCGTTGGAAGCAAGACGTGAAATCTAGAAGAAAAACTCAACTAAAATTCGGAAATTCAACTAGATCGCTGGTACCAGTAATCAACTCACAAAAATCTCGCCATTCAAGGTAGTTAGAAACAATGAAAGAAGTGGGCTGTATACGACGCGTTTCGAAGCTAACGATCTATGGCTAATTGCTGGAAAATATCTTCTATGAGCTAATGCAAGAATTCCTGCCGATCCCGACAAAGGAGAACACACAAATCGAAATAAGTTCATGGTCACAAAAAACGGTGGTTCCACGTTTTCCCTTAAGTGAAAACTTGATCAATTTGAGTTATCAAACTCGGTCCGTTTACGTACTTTTGAGAAAACTAGGGTTTGAGATGTTTGACGGGGCATCATTTCAGATTGGACCCGTTACGTGAACATGTACGGTCTCATTTCCTCTTCCTCATTCCATCCTTAGCAGCAGTATCTAAATCAGTGGCATTTTCCGCGGCCTCTTTGATCACCTTAGTCACATCATCATTTTTCTCGTCTCTCGCCAGGTCAACAGGCGTTTTGCCTTCCTTATCGGCCACTGCGTGCAATCCTAGAGTGATTCCATCATATCCATCTTTCCCCAGAAGAGCTTTTGCAGCTTCCGCACTACCATGAAAAGCGGCCTGTAATTTTAATGCAAAAACAATAAGTACACCGCGCAAGAGATTGCTGTAAAAATGAGAAAGAAATACGTACCCAGTGCAGAGCGTTCCATCCTTCCTTATCAACAATTTCCGGATTGGCCCCCAGGTCTTTCATTTTCCTCAAAGCTCCCCCGACACCTGATGCCCCAAGTCCACTCATAATCATGATAGGCGTCCACGCATTCTCCTTCGTAGCATTGTTGATGTTGCTTTTGGTCAAAGCAGACATGAATGCGACAATGTCTGCCTCCTCCCCAAGATCCCAAGTATCAAGGAGAATGTCCTCAAAAGATTTCGATCCATTCTTTTCGCTGGCATCCTTCTTGTTTTTCGCAACGGTCTGTTTCAACACGATGGTGTTGCCTTGCTCGTCAGTGATAGTGTCCGATTCGGAAATCTCTTCTCTTCTCTTCTCCCCAAAAATACGTTTTTCTTTCAAGTTCGAAAATCCTCCCTTAAAGAATACGGCTTGAACGAGCGGATTTTCGTACAAGTTGAAGGGCGCCATGACGCTTTGAATGGCCAAGCCGACGATCATTCCCTTCCACAAGTGAAGGCCTACTGTCATAAACACACCAAACACTGTCGATCCGACTAGACCACGAGCCCCAGAGATGAGTTGATTGCAAAGAGATTTCTCTTGGTAAGTCTTCTTGGAGTCTGGGGTGGCAAATGGCTGGAAAGAGATGACACATACGGACAAAAGTTAAATGATCAAAATTCTAGAGAGAGCGTAAGTGAGGAATCATGAGAAAACGACGCTAGCGACTACCTGACCTGAGGAGGAGGGGGGACGTATACCAAAACATCGTTGGCCTTGTCGCCGGCCGCCGCACTGGCCTTCGTGTACACAAAAAGCACCAGGATCAACGCCATTGTCTGAACAGCGCCATAGAGACAGCGAAGCAAAAAGACGATATTGGGATCCTCCCCGTCAAGCTTGCGGGCGGCAAGCATGACGGGGAGCATGACGAACATTTTGTTTATGGCCATGGTGGGCTATTTTACTGCACACTGGCGTGGTCTTCCTGAGAATGTGTGAATACGTCGAACAAGTCCCCGTGTAAATTGTGACAAGGTCTACCTAGGGTCTACCTACACGATGGCGAAAAAGGTATTGTACCATAAGGCTGAGGATAAAAAATGGTATGGTATGCAGTCAGCATGAGGAGTGGCTCTACCGGAGGCTGGAAGGTACCACAGATGGGCACCCAGCGGGTATTCATGTGCACCAAACGAATTCGTCTGGAAGGGTACAATACCAAATGCCCGTCATCTGTGCCCGAGCTGTCCGTAAAAAGGTCATTCATAGGCAAGAAATTTTCGAGGCTTCATGAAGGGGAATTTTTTGGCGATTCAACAGATTCCTATGTCAGACCGCTTTCAGAATTTTTTTTCATCAACATCCAGATTGTCCCAAAAAAATTTCCACCGAGACTCAGACACCCAAAAAAATGGATTATGAAGGCCATAACTTCGTCAATTTTGGAGCAACAACATACCTGGTGGCATCACTGAGTAGCCGCCGTCATCGCACTCTCAGCCATACTATGCATACTGGTGACCCTACCAAACATCAAAAGTTATCCTCCTAGAACTGCTTTAAATTTGGCACACTTTTTCTGTCTACCACCATGGACCCGAGCACCACTGTCCTTCTCTCAACCTTTCTGGCTCCTTCTTTCTCCCAATCTTTCATCTCCATCCTACTCTTGACATTACACTCTCGGTGGTCTCCCGACTGTCCTCCATCAATCTCCATCTACAATAGTCATCGCTGTTGCTTCATTCATGCCTACAAGTCGACCCTCCTTCTCTCAATCTTTTACTCTCTCTCCATCCCTCGACTTGTCACCATCAATCTCCATCTATAATACTACTAGCTGTCACTCCATTCATACTTAGTCGCCCTCCGTCATTCTCTTGACCATTTAGCATCAATATTCATCCATAATATTATTGCATTCGACCCCATTCATACAAGGGAGGTATCTCACTGAAAAGTACATCAGAACTCTCTGACTGGAGGGATACCGTCCATAAAACAAACTGTGATTTCAAAAATACTTACTCTCTCACAGGCTTTTGCGGGATTTTTAGGAGATCCACTCATTTGTTTTGTAATGTTCATGAAGAGATGAATGATGCCACTGAGGCAGTGGTGTTCTGTAAGTTTTTGCTTCATGGAGAAGATATTTTGGTATTGGATAATGCAACAATTGACTTTGGCGGAGGCAACTCTGCATTCAGTTTGGGTCTTAGTTTTGTTTTTAGCACCCCACTGACACCAGAACTAAATCCAATCAAGCTAGCATAATGATTCCTACAGAAAGTCAGAACATGTTTCATTTCATGCTAGAAAGAAAAAAATGTTGGATTGATGTTACACTTAAGCACAGTACAAAACACATGAATAAATTCACAATCATTTTACCAGAGGCAAATCTTTAACACCTTAAACTTCTACCTGCATGTGTTCACAACCTGGAAACTATAACTCATTCAACATGCACACCCTACCTCAACCTCAACCCATAATCTCTTGTAAAGTAGAACACCCCCTTTCCAACGTAGCACTCATAACCTTCCCTGCCTACAATGCTTCCCCCAACTAACAATGAACTGGCACCGGTGCAAGGATTTCCTGATGCTGCCAAAATTGCTCCACCCACCCATGCTATGGCAGCTATCCTGTCATGAAAAGTTAGTAGAGAGCAAGGGATATGGGCAGAATCATTTGGTTAATCTTCATTGTTTCTTCAAATGACTAACAAACATCTCGTGCGACAGAACAAGTGTAATTATATCCACCACCCGATACTGCCAGAAGGCAGAAAATGACACATCATTTTCTGGGTTGGCATCAGTGGTTTTTTCAAATTATATTTTTCTCTTAGATCTCTGATTATGTGATGTGATGTGATTTGTTGCTGGCTTTCCAATGGGAAAGATATTGCAGAACAGATATAGATGAAATGCTATGTGATGGGCCACTCATGTGTTCAATTAATTTCATCTCCAAAACCAGTCATTCTTATCATGAAACATGAGCAAAAAGGTGGAATTCAGATGTTTCTTCTGAATTTTATCCAGCCACTCAATTTGCGGGAAGAATACATCTCTATCCATTTGCAGGAATGATTGAAAATCCTCACACAATTTCAAAGGCAGGGAGCCAGTCATAACAGCATTTTCATGCAATTGGCACATAAACCCTTGCCTGTTGAGAGGAGGTGTAATCTCCACAGCAGAAGTAATGTCAAATAAAGTTTAGAATGGGTAATATTCAGTCAAAAGACAAGTGCTGTATGGCAAACTTTAGGTTTGGTCTCAATTTTCTTTGCATAAGATCTACCGACATAGCATGGCTGGGACCTCAGATGTACTATTTGCTTGAGATGCTTGCTCTCTGCTATGTCTTGGTTGACAATTTTTCTTAACCCAAATTTGAGAAGAGTCAGGAGACCACTGAGAGTGAAATGTTGAGAGAAGGATGGAGGTTGAAAGATCGGGAGAAAAAAGGAGCCTGAAAGGTTGAGAGAAGGACAGTGGTGCTCAGATCTATGGTGGCAGATAGAAGAAGTGTGTCAAATTTAAAGCAGTTCTAGGAGGATAACTTTTTGAAAGTGCAGAAATGGTGTCTACTCAGGGATGCCAATAGGTATGTTGCTGCCTCAAAATTGACAAAGTTATGGCCTTTGTAATCCAATTTTTCAGGCGTCTGAGTCTCATGATTGCTGAAATATTTTTTGGATGAATGCATCTGGATGTTGACATGAGCCAAGGATGCTCTTTTGGCACCCTCAGCCAGGACTGGGCCCATCAA
>JALLPD010000405.1:392-16419 GCA_036940065.1 Cyclotella cf. meneghiniana
CATGTCACTTGTGGGGTGGGGGTGGGGGGTTGCTGACAAAACACAATGCCAACATTTCTAACTACAATTTTCTTGCTTGAATATTACTAGTCCTTTGATTAATATGGTTGAATTCAATATGGGTTTACCTTTGTCATGAGAATTCTACAAAGTCTAGGTAATTCATTCAGCCATGTGTTTACAGCAACCCTATTTTCATTTGCTGACAGTTCTTTCAATGCTTCAGGCACTGCGTGGTGATGTCCCTTCACTGTGATTGCAAGTGATGGAAGCATCATATTATTTTACTGATGGAATGGCCTGTTCTCTCTCTGGTGGTTGGTTGTAATCGCTCATGTAACAATTGAATATTTTCTAACACTTATGCTTGCATTCATTCATTTTCTGCTCATTGGTTGTATCAATTGGTTCTATTTGCTTCTCCCTTTCATGTCAATCACATCTAACAAATTTGAGAAATATTTTTCCCTGTTTCATTCATGACCACAGCTACTTTTGTAATGGTACATAGAATAACCTATGTAACATGTCTGGAAATGTCATCACAATTCCTTTGCAAAGAGATTATATTTACAGGTGTGTAGACACACTCTTTTGCTCTCATAAATATTTTTTAAGCAGTATCAGTAGTTCTGATGCTATATTTCTGAATGGGGGTACGTTTTGATACCTTCTCAGTCAATACCTTTTCATATTTCTTTGTTACCACAATGATGGCTCGGTTAGTTTCAAGCTATTTGTATTATGGTACATAGAATAACCTTTGTAATACTTTTTGTAATGTCATCTCAATTTCTTTGCAAAGAATTTCTATATTCATATATATACTAAGTCTCTAGTTCTGATTCAATATTCTTTAAAAGGCACGATACTTTGTCTACCTGCCTTGCCAACTGCTTTTTAACTGTCTTGGGTACCACATTGATGTTTTGTTCAGTTTGAAGCTACTTTTCTTATGGCACATAAAATAGTCTGTGTAATATTTTTGGTCATGTCATCCCATCTCCTTTTCAAAGAGTTTCTTCCCTCTAAATGGATGCACATTCATTTAATTCTGATGCAATATTCTTGAAGTGGTGGGATGCATAGGAACTACCTATGCAACAACTTTTTATATGTCTTGGTTACCGCATTGATGGTTTTTTCAGTTTGATTCAAATTATTTTGGTTGACATATGACATGAGTTTATTTGATAACAACTTGTCCAGATTTTTGCATGCTGTCTAGATATGTGGTCTTCCAGTTGATGATGACACATGTAGAATAGTTGTTTAGAATGCAAGCGCATTTTTTAGCATTCATCTACTTTAAATGAAGCTCTTCAGGCTATCTAATATCTATCTTCTTGTTGTCACAAGCATCTTGCTGACAAGAATGCTGAAATTACCTTTAATATAGAAAAAAGATATAATCTAAACAAATATGTTTCAAATGAAGATTAAATCACTAAAGATAATTTTTGTTTGAACATGTGATAATTGGACAAGAGTAACATGTGACCGCACCCGAAATTCCCAGTTTTTTGGACTCCCAGTTGAGGGGCCTCAGGTATACTAACATATGGGACAAAGTTCCCAAATGTGAAGTAATCCTCTCCATGAAAGACTGCTCATGTCATCCAGTCCCCATATCTAAAACATGAATTTTAGCTCCTGCAAATTCTTGCCTAATCTTTCAATGTTGATAAGTACAAAACAGAAAAAAGCTGCAATGAAAATGATGTAATATTACTTGTGATGTCAATGTGTGAAATTTAAGACAAAACCACTTCTTTAATTAACGTTGTTGTGTATTTTCTTGTTTCCCTCCAACTCAGTCTTTTGTTTGCATCTACCTACGCAACAATATTATTGCATCAGAAATTGGGTGGTTTGTCCTTAATAAATAATTACTCAAACTTTTAATTGATTATTGTGTATTTCGATTGGGGGTTGTCAAGGATCCAATTTTGATAATCAAGTTACAAGTTCTGGGCATCATTTTGTTTGATAATTGTTGTGGGATGCACACTCTTGCTTCAAGCTGCTGGTTGATTGATTGTTCTGTTTCCTTGACAAATTGTCCCTCAGTTGGTTGCTGCATGTGTTATCATTTATCATTGACCTTGTATTTGAATCTGAAAGCAATATTATGTTGATTGATTAGTTTTATTCCAATTCAACACAAAATAGCATCATGATGATCTTAACCATTGTCTAGATTGCCGGACTCAATAACTACAAACATCATCATAATAGATTGAAAATACATACAACAGCATGGTGATAGAGGTGGATAAGCCCCTACACAAAGGGGTTGAGCTCCCAATAGAGCTCACATGGTATTGCTGATGCCAGCAAACACTGGTCTATAGTGAGTGTCCTGCCAGAAAATCTGCAGTTGGAAAAAACAAAAAAGCAACTCTGAATAAACATCAAATTTAACAAATGACTGCTCTGTAGTACATCCATCTGACCATGGACAGGATAGAAAATTGACTGAGAATAGGCAGCTGTGAGAAAACAAAGGATGAGAGAGGGAAATCATAAAAAAGACATAAACAAACTCACCAAAGTTGTTTACTGTTTGCAACTTTTGAAAAGGGACTAAGGGCAATGAGCTTTTATTACCTTTGTGGGCTGCAGGACAGAGGGAGGTGCCATGGACAGGATATAATTTAAGTTGAAAAAAGGTCAGCAAGAAAACTAGAGAATGGTGAGAGAAAAATACAATAACAAAATAATCTCATAATTGCTGCCTCTTGTAGGTCTTATTTTTCACTGGAAGCATGAAAAATATTATCATGTGAGTTTGACATTATGGCTAAATTCAATGGAAAAAACGGTGAGAAATCTTGAAAACAGTAGATAACACAAAAAACTTGCCATTGCTGCCTTCTTGTTGGACGTGGCAAGTGGTGGATGGTGGCAGAGGGTGAATGTTCCTTTTGTGGACTGAGGGATGGAGGGTGGCTCCATGAATGGGTAGAAATTCGATGAAAAAACTGGGGAGAAATCTTTGAATGAAGAATAATGAAGAAAAATGAAATAAATAACACAAACAAACTCAACATTGCTACCTTTTTGCAAGTGGTGAGTGTTGAATGGTGGCAGTGGGTGATTGTTCCCTTTGTGGACTGAGGGAGGATGGCAGTGTCGTGGATAGTTAGCAATAAATTTGAAAAATGGGGATTTGAAAAATCTTAGAAATAATGAACACACAAACAAAAATGCAAGCAAACACACCGTTTCTGCCTTCTCTTTGCAAGTGGTGAGTAGCAGATGGTGGCAATGGGCTATTGTTCCCTTTATGAACTGAGCGGCTCTGTGGATAGATTGATATAATTTTGAAACATGGGGGGCAAGATATCTTGGGAATGGTGAAAATGAAATCAAACACACAAACAAACCTACCATTGCTCCCTTCTCTTTACAAGTGGCAAGTATCGAATGGTGGCACCATGATATTGTTCATTTGTAGACTGAAGGAAGTAGGATGGCTCTGTGGATGGATAGCAATTTACTTGGAAAAATGGGGATTGAGAAATCTTGGAAATGATAAAGAATGGGAAAAAGCACAAACAAACTCACCATCACTCTCTTCTTCATACAAGTAGTGAGTGGTAGATGGCAATGACAGGCTATTGTTTCCTTTGAGGCTTGAGGAAGCAAAGGTGGCACCCATGTATGGATAGCAATTTAATTAAAAAACAGGGTTATTTTTGTAACAATCTGCATTTCAGACAGAGTTGAAAACAAGATCCAGGGTTGGAATTATTTCTGTCATACATACATTGAATAAATTTCTTAAATTCTGTGGATACTAAAAGGGTGGGTGCTGTGAATCTACATATTGTCTCCTACAAATTCTAATGACACATCTCAGATCTAAATACATAGTGACAAACTGAATAACAACATAGAAAATAAGAACATCAGCATGGTTCTGGTCTGATGGCCAGTAACTTCCAGAGAAATCTTGAATTCCACAGAATTCCAATATGAATTAGAAACATGGCTTTCAAGCCCATACCTTGCAACCTGATGAAGATCCTCTTTATTTGTATAAATAGTTTTCCAAACTTTCCTGTGTCATGTACAATAATGAATAAATAGTATCAAGTAATGGCTGGGAGATAGGATGTAGCAAATGGTTGCTTTTGAAATTTATGAACATAATCTACAACTTAAAAATTAGGATTGATTGTAATCAATCTTCTTGGTGTCACCATGTATTGTCATGTCAATTACATGACAATTGGTTCTAAATATTTTAAGACCCTTAGTGGGCTTCTAATTTATGAAATATCCTGTCAAAGTGCATAGCTGGGCTTCTTGTACATGACACATTAATGTCAAAATGTCAGAATAATCTGACTGGGCTTGTGGTTGTCAAGTGATTCACTTGATATCATGTCAGTGATGCATTGGTCTTTTCCCACTGTTGCTAAACACTTGGTTTTTGATGTGGCCCTTGGGTGTCCAGTCTTGGCTCATGTCACTTGCCCCCACAAATGGAGTAGTTAGGTGTCAATGCACACACAAAAAACCACAATGAGGAAAAAATGATCATGAGCATTGTATGAAGTGTAACTGTTGATTGGATGGAGGGGATAGTGTAACCGTTCAACTTTAGTTTATGTAAAGTACAATATAACTCTCTGAATATTTGATTGTTCTGGTTTGTTACAGATTGGACCTTAATACTGTCATTTCTATGAACTAATGTGAAAGTCCAAGAGTCACATTCAAACTGGCCCACAGTGTAGTGGATGGCACCATCTTTTTGTAGCCATACTCTATCATCAGGTTGATAGTCCCACTCAGCACAACCATTGTTTTCGTGTGATATAGGTTTTGTTTGCCATTGCCCATATTTCCCTATTTTTTCAGCCTGCTGGGAAGGGCACATCAAACATCATGTCTATCTCAAAGGTAGCAGCACTTGTTGAGGCTTTTAGTACTGTGTGATAGGTAGAGTGAATGGCCCATGTGGCATTTGGAAGGAATTCTGCTATGTTATCTTCTGTTATTGTTTCCGCCATGTCAATTTCAGCAGTGCATAGCATCCCCATGAGTGTTTGATGCACATGCTTGAGTACTGGTGAGCTTATGCTTTAGACTATTTGATTCACATAAGGTCTTGAAGTGAAGGTAAAATTCCCTTCTGTTGTTGTATATGATATAGCAACTACATTGGTATTAACTAAACCATGTCCTGTTAACTAGATTGACTAGTGTTGCTGGTGATTTATCAAAGTGGTTTTTGTTGTTGTTGTTTACATTCATCTGTATCTGTTTGCCTCTTTGTACCAGTATGAGTATCACAGAAACTTATTGTGATACAGACAATTTCACAATTTCAAACCAACCTGTTGCTGGGTCAATGATGTTAATGCACGTAAAGTCAATTTATGTCTCATCCTTGCACTTGATGGTGTGTGGTCCAGTATAATCTACACATAATGCCTCCCATGGGTTAATGATTAGTTTCCCATGTTTTCGCTGATCAACCATGACACTTTTTGACATGTGATCATATGGAAGCATACATACCTTTCCAATACATACACATACACAGAGTCTCCTCAAACGTTTTTCCCAGATGTTGCAAGTAATGATGATACCATACTGTTGCTCTGGGTTGTAATTAGTGTGGAATGACCATTTTGCTGTACTTACAGAGTACTTTTGTATTTTCAACCAGGTGAATGGAAAAATCTTCCTTTTCAGCTTTTCACTATTTTGTTATTCTACCCTCCCTTTGGTAGTAAGGGATTAAATTGAATCCTCTTGATTGCAATCAACAATGAAAGCACTCATAGTTTCTTTGTTATTTGTCATAGATGTATCATTTTTTTGTGGCGTAACATCAACATTGGTAAAGGCTGTTGAATATTTCCTTTCATCCTTGTTGAGACCAGAGTCCAATCATGAAATTCCATCTGCAACTGTTATAAGTCCCTTTTATATGCACATGGTAAGGCCACACTCTTGTAAGAGTAATCACCAGTGATACACTCAATCTGAGGTCAGACCTTGACCATCTTGCATTCATTTTTATGCTCAGTAAAGACCATTTTTGCCCTCCCCATAGCATGTCTTTGAACATTTTAATTGATTCAACTATTGCCACTGGCTCTTGTTTGATGGTGCAATACTTTTGCTGTGCCATACTCAGTTTACAACTGAAGCATGCCAGGGGCCTACTATTTTGAGGTTTTTTACAGCTCTCAGTTGCTCCCTGGAGCTTTCTGTAACCCTGAGTATAATCTGGGTAAGCCAAGGTTGCATCTTTTGTGATGACTGCCTTCATGTTTTTAAATCAATGAATATCATCCCAAGGCCATGATTTTTTATTTAATTAATCCTTGTGACATTAATATGCCTTCAACCCCCAATTAAATCAATGAGTGGTGGAGCATTTCACTACATCTTGCCTGAAGATCTCTGTAGTATTCGAACATGACCCAAAATCTAAAGATTTGTCTAACATTCTGTTTCAGGGTCAATGGGAGAATTGCCTTTACTTTCTTGGATGGGGTGTAATTCCTTCTCTTATTATGATATATCCCAGATATTATGGTTATACAGCACAGTATGAGGACTTGGGTGACTTGACTTTCAAGCCTGCATCTTGCAACCTGATCAGGACTCTCATTAATTTGTAAAGATAGTCTTTCAGCCTTTTATGTGTGAGGCACAATGAGTCATCAAGATAAGTTCTTATGTACTCTTGGGTTGTATTTAGTTGAGACATGTTAGCTTGGAAGATGTGGAGAGAACCTGCTTGGTAGTTGTATGCAAGAGTACTTTCACTATCGAAATGTAATAATGCAAATTTCAATTGCATGGTTGTATGAAGGCCCAAATTTAACTCGAAGGTGTTGATACATATGAAACCTTATTATTCTTGCTGCACTGCACTGTTTTGGGGAAACAGAAACAGGTCGTTTAATTCTGTTTTTTAAATTCTCAAAAGTAACTAACAACATGTAAAAGGCCATCCTTTTTGGTATTATGAATGATGGTCATGCTCATTCTGATTCAGGTTGCAAAGTCAGTACTCCCAATTTATATAGGCACTCCATCTCCTTTTTATGGTGTCTGCATGTTCATTTGGAATTTGGAAAGGCTTGCCCTGATATGGGTTTACCACCTTTTTAACTGGAAGTAGGTTGCCCTTGTGCCCCAGTCACCTAGCATTCCATTGAACATCTCCTCAAATTCCACAACAAGCTCAAGTGATGCTGTTTTGTCTTAGGAGCTAAGGTAAGCAAATTGTCTTCCACAATTTGTCTGAGATAAGCTTTCTCATACTTAGCATCTAAAATCTTGATGATACGTTTTGCCACATCTTTTGTACTCTGTGCATCTTTGTTCACATCAAATTTAATGGTATTATTCACTTTCTAAGCCTTTCAATCTTAGTGTTGTCTTAAAGCTTATTGATGTCTCTCATTGGCAGTGCAATTTCATCAATTGTTATTGTTTTTGTCCAAAAGTCTAAGATAATTCCTAGCTCTTTCAAGGTATTAATACCAAGATTGACATCATACTGTGGTTTTGTGATGGTGTTCATATCATATTCTACAAAGGTTGAATAGAATATTCTCTGCTCGTAGAGTACTTAAAAACTTATTGCTGATCTTTTTTCTTCCATCTGTGTAGAAGCACCCACTTGATTTATACCAAGACTTTAGACCCTGTCTAAGTGAGTAGGGAAAGAGTTTAGACATTCTTTTTTTCCACAAAATATAGGTCTCCATCTGACCCTGAGTCCAATAGGACTTTTATTTTTTACTGGTGCAATCCCCAATAGCTGTTTGATGCCTACTGAGGACCGACTTTCATGATAGTGATGATAGCTTGCAGTTACTGTTTTTTCATGCTCACCTTGAAGCTTAGGTGTTTCTTTTTTAAAAATATTTTCAATTTTATTGGCTGATAGGTTCGCCTTACCTTGATTTTTGTGGAAAAATTTTTGAAATTCTTGTTTGCTAATGTCCAAATTGAATTAATTATCTAATTTTGGACTAGCTCAAGAATTCAAGATTTTGCTCTTTTTGGCATCAAAACTGATTAATTTATTATATAAATTTGGATCTACAGGTTTGATAGCTTTCATTTGTCTGGGGTAATTGTTTTCGACATTTGGATTTATTTTAACTTTCTTAAATTTACCTATTAACTTATGCAATCTGACCCAAGCCTTTGGAGTCACTGTTGCTTTTGTCATTTCAAATTTGATGTTTTTTTCTTTTGTTAGCTTTTTGAAACACTGCACAAAAGTCTGCCATACATTCTACAAGAAATATCTGCACAATCATACCTTTGGTCCCAGTTCACTTCGAGAGACTTAACTGTACTTAAGTTCCTCTTCATACAAGTGCCACCCTTATTGTACTGGCAGCAATCTCATGTGTTATGCATCATATACACCCCCGATGCGTTTTGTATAAGAAGCGATGTTTTTCAGCCCAGACATTTTTACCTTTACGGGAATACGGGAGTCAAGAGACTCCATCTTTCTCCTCCAACATGTACCCTTTGGCTTATTAATGGCAGGGAGCTGGGTAACCTTCTCACCATTATTTTAAATATTTCTAGGATGAATATTATGGTCTTAGTACATACAAGATATGCATTCTTAGATCATACTGAGTTTTTCACTTCACTGGGCATATGCCGAAAAGGTGAGTTATGAGATCTGATCAAAGTCATCAAAATTGTGTTTGAATAATGTCTAATTTTTAATTTTTCCTGCCCAACCAGTGTTTGCAGTGGTCAGTGAGACAGCTGTGAGCTCTCAGATTGACTCATTACCTGCCCAGGCAGATGTGTTACTGCACACAATCCCCCAGTTTAGGCAAATGGATTGACCAAATACTTTGGCCAGTTGCCCACGAGCAACAGTTGTACTTCAAAGACACATTCAAGCTCAAACAAATACTTGACAATCTTGCCATCCCACAAATTGCCCTTCTAGTCATATGCAATGGTGTACCAATGTACAACACAAACAAGACCATGTCAGACTTGACTAAGATCACTGCCTATTTCTGCCGAGAGGAAGGCTCTGCTTTCACTCATTACAAGGCAAATGCTCTCATGACTGTTGAGATAGTTTTCATTAGTCTGATAACAAGTAAGTCTAAAAATTTGAGTATCGGCATAGGTATCTAGTAGACTCATCATGGGCATCCATTTCTTTGCACTTCACAAGAACCATTTTTTTCCACACCGAACTGCCAATGTACAGCTCCACAACTGGTTTACTGATGATCCATCAACAATTTTGCCATGTGATAAAAATCCAACACAAATTGATATCATCTTGACATACTTTCAACGGGACACATGAAAGTGAAATGATCTCAATAGGAATTCTCCTAACACTTTATCACCTGAAGCTTTGTGTATCTCAAAATATCCAATGAAGATGGTATATTGGAAAGCACCCTGTTGAAAAATAGCAGTAATTCAAGAGCATAACTTGAAAGAAGTTCTCAATCTCTTGTCACTCCAACTAAATTGAACCATCAGCATCAGATGCTGCCTCACTTAACTTCTGTTCTTGCAAAAGATCTCTATTTTCACCATCCTTTATGTGGTATATAATTCATTCCTAGGAATATTGCATCCATATCCCCCATATTATGAATGACAGAATTTCAGATTATCCATGGCATAATGACCATACCAATGCCATTCTCATTATCACATCCTTTTTGATGGATTCAGTGCCATTGTTCACTGAACATGAATTTAATGTTCTAGTCTATCTCTTTTGATGCAATGAAAACCATTTAGTAGTCCCCAGGCCCATTCGTTTTCAAGTTGTTTCTTCACAATATAGCTGGAAGCAGATGAATCAAACTCGATGCTGATAAATGATTTCTTTACTAGCTCATCATGCTCTACACCAGTATAATCTCTTCACATTGACCTTAACTTAATGGCACAAAGATGTGAATGTTTCCGTGGGAGATCATGAGGGTGTTATCTATTCATTTATATACCTACTAATAGTAGTCAAGAGCGTAATTGTGATCAATCATAAAACTTGTCACTCCAAATCAATCAAAATCCATTGTACACCTAAACAAAAGGATATCATCCTGATATATGATTATGATATATTTTACTTCAACACCCTTCAAACATGAGTCATTAAAAGTGGCAATGCTGGTCCTTATCAAGCAAAAGACAAGAGTCAGTCAGCTGGACATTTAGTCTTCTGTTATTTTCTTCATAGATTTTTACCTTTTTGATGGAACACAACAGCAATTTGTGTTGACCGACATACTTTGTTATCACCTGGTTTTTATAGCAGTATAATTTTGTCTCTATGAAAGTAGTGACAAGGTCAAAAATGTCTGAATCATCTTATATTGATGCCACAGTGCAAATGGAATCATGTATGACTTTAAAATTTTTCTTGAAGTACTGTGGAAATATTAGTCAATTATTATCTATTGTTTATTATAGTCTGCATTCAAATGTATCAGTGAGAACATGACCCCTTCACATTGAAAAGCACTTCAAGAATGAGAATGATTTGAAAATGCTGAAACTTAGTATTTGTCGATCAATCTCATTTGTTACAATTTTATTTCATGAGATATCAAGAATACTCACCATGTGCTAATTAAATGTTCAAAGGGCCTGCACAAAGAGGGTGTACTAGTTAAAAAAATCCTCTGACTCTGATTAAACCTAGGGGTTCTAAAAGTATAGTATTCATTAGGATGTATCTAAATCTTTATGTTCAAATTTTTGTTAAAATCTTACTTTTTTATGATTTAATGAAGAATATAGGGTCAGAACTAGTGGCTGGATTTGTTTGGGTACAAATGAATGTGTCTCTGGCTCTTTACCTTCTGCACACTTGAGATGACTTAATTGTTAAATGAATTTTGTCATGTAACACAAATGAAAGTAACTCTGTTTTGGAATTCAACAGAAAAGTTTAATTATGTGGTTTCATCCTCTAAACAACATTGTATTGAATATGGTGTGTAAAAAGTCTTGTACAAACATATAGTATAAATTAAATTATTTGAAAGTTATTGATAGGAGCTGCATGGGTTTGAGTGATTTCATAGTTAAGTTCAGTGCAGGATTTGTGCCCACCATGAGGCAGAGTATTTTGATGAGGTGCAGAGTTCAAGTCCCCTAGAGAAGTGTTTGTAGTCCAAAATCTTTAGAGAAACAAGCATTTTCCAAATTGTTATGGCATAAATCATGGTGGGTTAAGGTGTAGGTTTTTTTCTAAGTTATAGTGCCTGGCACAGTATTTAATACAGTGTTCTTTAGGGAATGATGCCATATTTGTTACATTATTCTGTTTAAGGGTCATGAATTCATTGAATTATACACAGCGGTAATGAGCTCTCACTCTATTTGGGAGAGTACTCTACTAGTACTGCATAATATGATGTAAATAAATCATTTTCCTGGTATAGCTAAGTTTTGGCATTGGTGTCATATTTATGGCTAATGTCTTAGTGTATGCTATTTTGTAGGTGTTTGTCAAAATTGATTGAGTGTCAAATTTTGTAAAATCAGGTTATTGTGTCTGGGACTATTGCCCCCTAAATGAGTTAAATCTTTTTCTCTTCACATTGTGCATCTCCAATAGCAAAATTGCGTTGCATCAGTTATTATTTTGTTGCATGTAGAAAGTTGTAGAAGATCAAAACAATCATTTAATTTTTGGAAGAAAAAAATTGGATGTTTCAAAATAATCAAAACCAAAAATTAACCATCCTCAAATACCTGACCATCTAGCTGTCTGTAGTCCAATTAGTCCAATTAGTATAATTAGCCTAATGTCAATGAAAAACTGGATCAAATATTGTCACGAATGATTTTTGTCTTGGCAAGACAGTGTGACAAAGAGAGTTTGTCATTTTTGATCTGAATTAAGAATTCATCTGGTGAAACATGAGTATTTTTATCAAAAAAGATGTTCTTGTTCGATTTTCCAATGAACGGCAATGTCTGAGTAACTAGATATGCACCCCAAGGCCTTCTAACAACTTGGAAAACCCCATACTTCCCTGAAGTCAGCTAGTTATCAGGATAATTGTAAGCATTCCCTTTCTTGTCAACACACCATGCATGGTGAGCATTTATCATGTGAGGGTCAAAAGAATGCCAAGGGATCCAGCAACATCCAGCAATAAATCTCTCTAAAACAGCATCAAGAATTACCAAGATATCACCAAGACTGATATTTCATTCAATGGACTGCTGTGCAGTGCTTCCATGAAACTCATTTGAATTGACTCCTGAAAACTGACACAACTGTTGTCACCCTGCACTCCAGAACCCTTTGTGACTCCAAATGCTGTGCCATCTTTTGTCTTTATTTTCAAAATTTTGTTGCCAACGACTGAGTCACCCATTTGATCATGATCAACTACAGCATCAGTGTGTTTCAAACGACCTTTCTTTTTCCTAGTGTGTCCACGGAGTGTATTAAAAATTCCAAATAAAACAGTGAGAACGTTGTAATGTTGTATAAAAACAATGTGAAGACTAATTTCTTGCAAGATCTATATATCCCAACAACAACATTTCATGATATGGAAAAAACAGTTAAGTAATAAGATTAGCAAATCAAACAAACAATTACATAATAATGTTGCAACTGATGTCAGTGATTGTAATAACAATGGACAAAACTAAAACAAGATGTTGAGATATTTGACTATAAAATGGCAAAGTAACAGAAAATTGATCGTGATTACGGTCAATGACCAGAATACCAATTTCAGACACCAAAAAACAAACATAAATCCAAGAACAGTTATGACACCCATAGTTTCATATTATTGAGTAAGCACAGAATTCCAGCCATTGACAGGATTAAAGATATAAATTGTGATTTCTCATCTTAATGATTTTCTTGTCATCTTTGTCATAATCCTGGCCATTAAATGGGATTACCACAATTTGTTTTTATTTAAAAATCCTTTTAGAGTAATTGTTTTGTTTGATATCTGTTGAATAGGTATATCATGCTTTTCAAGCCAGACACAGTAGTTTCAGATAGTAAGTGGTGGTTTCTCTTGTTAAAGAGTCTTTAAAGTTATAAGGTAGGTGTATGTTTTTGTATTTTAGGTTGATTTTCTGATTTTTGAATTTAATTTATTAGACACTTGTTCAGATGAGATACATACAAAATGGATTAAAATTTACCTTTACAATGATTTCATAGATAAGTAAAGATTATGTTAAATTTCATTCGTGTAGACATAACGAATTCATCGATCAAATTCATAAGTATCTTTGGGCAAGGACTATTCATTCTTAACAGACTCTGCTTTTTTAATATGTATAATATTAAGCTGAGGAATTTGTAGGAAGTGCAGCCAACCTAGCAAATTGAACTATTATCAAAATTATCAAAAAATTTAAGCAACATAAAATGAGGTAACAAGATCTTTTTCCACTAGTTTCCATCAGATATACAACTGAATGATTCCTCACTGGAATCACCATCAGATTGGTCAGATGGTTCATTAGGTTTTGCTGTCTCATCAATGGATTTGTGAAAGGCATTAGTGTAAATTAGAAAATTCAAGTTCTGTTTCTGATTGAAGTCTTCAATGGTCTGCCATTGGATTGTACTGTTACATTCTGAATCCTGCAATACAAACTTAAGGATATTAACAAATGCAACACATCATGATGGGGCACAAGGACATTCTGTCTGAAGAATATTTGGATCATAGATGAAGCTTGCATACTTATTGGTGATAATAAGAAAAATGGCCTTGCACTCTGCTAGATTTTGTGGTAGCTTGATAAGGTTACTCAACCGTTGGCCAAGAAGCTTTATCAGTCTCCTGACATTGAATGAAGCTACTGATACGCACCCTCTGTTTCATAGTGAAAGTTATCAAGAAGCCTGTGTAAGTTATCCTTATCAAAATTTGCTGACAAATGAGGATCTATTGCTAGTAGTCTTCTGGCATCAAATACATTCTTGAATTCGCCTCACTGAAAGTTTCAAATAACTTCCAGAATGGAAGTCTCAAGCTCATCAGTGCTAAAAGGATCTTCAAGCAATGGAATGACAAAAACATCCCAATCACTGGCTATTTTGTTAACATGGACTTGATGTTTCTGAATTGTGAAAAAGCATTTTTTGCAGATTTTCAATATTATTTGTGCATTCTCAATTTCAGTAAGAACATCAATGCCTTCCTGAACCATGACCAAGATTTAAGTCAGGATGAGGTTCTTGCTTCAGGTGAAATTTTAAATTCTTGGGTTTGTTATCTTTTTGGGTCAGGGATGTCAAAGAGGGGATTGTTAGACTACCAAAAATGTGGGAATGGACAAAGTCTCGTTCAGGCTTCCAAGGTTTGAGTTCGGACTCTTGTATTTTCCTTGGTCTCAATATCATGACATAGACAGAAAAGAGGCGGTTTGGTACACAATTTGTGTGTTGCAATCACATGAGGCCATAGATTATTTGACGATTATCATCAGAGTATGGAGGACCTCCATATGCTGTCATCTGGACATTGTCTAACGTATCATGGATTAGACCGGGGAGAATTTTACCCTGTTTGAAGGCATAAAAATGATTCATGGAGCAGTAATTACTATCAATGTGTTTCTTGATGTTGTTGATGACTGCCCAAATAGCAGGTAGCAAAGGAGAATGTACAGGTCTTTGATGAAGTACTTTTTGGTCATGAATGGCATCTAAAGCTTTACAGCATGCCTTTGAGAGAAGTGGGAATATTGGAGAAACTTTTTGACGTCTGTTTTTGATAAATCCTTTTTGTAACACCTGACTTAAAGAAGTTGAGCAAGTTGCAGACAAATGTCATGAGCATTTTTGGTGAGATAGGGCTTGAGTCCAAAACTTTGAAAATGTCTAAGAAGATGTTATAAACATTATATGAGGTCATGATGCATAGGAGTGTAAAATCAATATTCTTTTTCTCATTCTTTCTTTGATGTATCCAGAATCATGCACATTGATAGTATACATTTTATGAAAAAGATAAAGAAATGCTGTATAAAGCACCAATTTAGTTGGTAATCAGTGTTCTGGCAAGTGACAGTAATAATAAGTTGACGCAAACAAATAAAAGTGTAGGTTGTACTCATACTTCTGGCCAACAGCTGGAGTGATGAGTTATGGAGATCAACCTAATGACAACAATCTGATACTTACACAAATGTACCTAGATATCTTGAACATAGAAGTTGAGGGTGTCATTCATGAATTGTTTTTCTTAAGGGATTCAGCTTTTGATTGGAATTTTCAACCCAGACTGGCAGTTGGTGTGGAACTGACCTGATGTTTATTGGGATGATCAAAAGCAGAGTCAATCATATAAGCAATGAAAACAGTTGCTCCAATGATATAAGAGTCTTGGAAGTTGAAGTATAGAGTTTTCGATAGAATGATGTCCTTGTACTACAATGGTCCAGCACCATGAATGAGATGAGTTTGGATTGAGATCCTTGTGTTTATGTAATATCAAAGAATGTAATCAAGGAGTGACTTGGCCTCTGGAGATTCTGCCTCATAAAAACTGACATTCTTGAATGATGCATTGAGGTAGCTGAAGACTTTGATGGCAAAATAGATTCTGTTGAGATGGGATGTAGGTAGTCAGGAATCTTGGGATAAGAGTCAGTCCCAGCGTGTGCTTTATTGTAAACTTAGTTGCTTGGGTTCTAAAGAAGACTTCAAAAGGAATTGATAAACAGCAGCCAAAGTCTTTTGGTTTTGTCTTTGTGAGAGAAATATGTGAAGAAGTTCAGAAAAGCTGATTCACATTGTGCTCCTGAAGGATGCTTGATGAATTCTTGAATGTCAGGTTTGTCTAATCTTTGAAATAATGCATCAATTTTGACTCTGAAGAGCTACCAGGGACAGACTGAAGGTAAGGGGAAAAGGCTGTTAGTATTAAATTTTGTATTTAAATAAAAAATTGACTTTTACACCTAAAAATATGTGAACTTAGTCAGATGAATTATAGTATCATAATTTACTTCCTTACTCTCCACC
>JALLPD010000406.1:0-16434 GCA_036940065.1 Cyclotella cf. meneghiniana
TGACAACTCACTGGTCATCACTTGGGTCATGAGTCATCACTTTCGTTGTCTGAGTTGTCACAATGTCATCAGTTTGAGTCGTGCAAGTCGCCAGATTTTTTTGACTCATCACTTCGCCGAAATTTCATTGCCACAATGTCAGATTTTTTTACAAGTTGCCTGTCTTGCTGTACTTCGTGATTTTGTTGACATATAACCCAAAGTTTAATAGGTTGTAAGCTCAAAAAACTTTGGATTTCAACTTTGGACCAATTCTTTTGTCCAAAGTTTGAGAACCTTTGGATGACTCCAAAGTAAACTTCAGATAATCCAAAGTTTCATCCCCAGCTCCTCTGCCACTGCTGCCATGCCTTTTGCCACTCACAATGCCTTCATTGCACACCATATGGGACAAAACATGTTTGAAAGCAACAAATCATAATCAAAGTAGATGTAACACTAAATCATGGATAATCAGTTATTATTTTAAGTTGTATGCAGTTTCATTAGTCCAAATCCACAATTAATAATTCAGCTACTGAATGTTATCTCAATAAAAATTTATACACTGGCTGATTGCTGCATTTTGTTTGTGAAATCAACTGCAAGAAACCTCCTGTGAATTGCATAAATGATTGTGATATCCACCACAAGTTGAAACAGTGATTGTGCCACTGCGCTTGCAATTGGTCACTAGCTCTGTGAAATTGTGAATGCAATCACAGAACTGCATCTGGCATGGGCTACAAACTCCACTCTCAATGATGGCTTTGCAAACAGTGTATGCAATGTATGATCACAAACTTTATTGTGAATAGTGAAAAGTGATCACTATAGACTAGAGAATCAAAATTGAAAAAAATATGCTTACCATCATGACTGCATCACATCTTTCATGACTCTTTGCTGTTTTTTCATAAAAAAATATTCAGAAGAATGGTAATTTTACAAGTAATAGCATTGCATGTACCAAACCAACCCATCATATTGTTGATGGGGATGTTGTCGTGGGGTTGGTGCTGGTATATCAATGGAAATTATATTGTCTTATATAGGAGGACATGATGTACAGGAAGGCAGAAATTCTCATGTTGCATGAGAATCTTGTGGCAAATTATTTTTTGTAGTGCATAGATGCTGGGATGTGTTTTGTACTGATGACAATTGTGATGAGACATATTAAACTGGTACCTGAATCAAAACACCACTCACTGAGGAATGAGAGGTTTGACACCAATTGGCAGCCAAACTTTGGATTTTGTTCGAGAAAGTTTGGCTTAGAAATACTTTTCCAACCCCTTATGGGGATCATCCAAAGTTAGTATGACTCAGAGTAGTTAGTCTTACTAAAATTTTAACTTCAGTTACAGAATTACAAAACCACAGCCTTAGTGATAAGGGACAACCTGATGATCCCAATTAGTTGTAAGTAAAAATCTGGTGACTACCCTGACTGGTGACTGAACTGTTAAAGGGTTGTGTGAGTGAGTCACTAACAGAACACTTTTGTTGATTGTCCAAATCCAATTCTTAGAATGGGTTCATTGTGGAAGTGGTATTTAGGCTGCCACCATACCATAAAAATTGGTGAGATTTCCACATCACTGTTATAGCCACACTTTACAAAATCTCACCTATTTTTTAAACATTTTTGTTATGAGACCTTAAACCCCTCTTTTCTGCCTATATCAAATGGTAATAGATTCCCCATTGTAAGACAAATCTGCTTCATTGTGGGTAAAAAGTTATGTTTAGCTGTTGCTTGACTCACCACACATCACCTACTTTCTTTGGTGGGCTTACATATTTACCTCATATTTTTGTCTGCTTTAAAATGATGTTTTGATCATTTCCACCACCTGATTGGCCTGCTCCAATTGTGGTAATCATCACCGCTGACAATGGGTGCACTTGTGATGTGCTCTAAATTGGTTGTGGCAATGTGATGTTGCTGACAAGGCCTGAGTATGGCTTTGGTGTATTGTCATGTCAGCCAGAACAGCCCGGACGTAACGATGGCATTTTTGCTCATCACAATGGTATCTGACATCTAGATAAATATCTGAAGAATGTAAACCAGTTTTTTGAAATTAACATGAGGAACTGATTGACTCATAGCTAAAGTATAAATAAGTAAATAATTCTTAAATTTGGCGAAATGTTGCATCTGCTTCAGATGGTAACAGATGAATTCATGGCTCTTCTGACAGTCTGTCCCAATCATCCCAGCTGTTGCGCCCCCAGGGAAATTTTGTTTCAGTGGCCACATCAGGAATTGCTGCACAAGCAATACACACTCCTCACAAATCTCCAGCCCCTCTTTATCAATAGTAAATACAGCGATTGCTGTTGCACCATGACAGAAGGTTGGACATGGTTGGCGCAGCATGAAGGTGGGCAGCAAGTGGACAAGAGGGTACAAGCCTCCTACCACCAAAAAACTTGTGGGAGCAAGAAGGGGCAAAACAAAAATTATAGAAGTACAGTATTATTCATGACTATTTTTTATGAATTCATTTAACATAATTTATCTTACCCAAATCATGGTATGATAGCCACATTTTACTGAATCTCAGAACATTTTGTGTAACCGTCTCACCAATTTTACAGTTGATTGGTTGCTTTGCAGGAGTTGAGTGTCAAACTGCCAGATGACAATTTTTGGAACAAAGTTTCTACTTATGAAAACCTGATAATGGTCAACTTAATCATCAGAGAGACCTGGTAATGACCCACTTAGTTGTAAGTAATTACCAGATGACAACCCAATTAGTTGTCAGTAACAACCTGGTGATGATCCACTAAGTCATCAGTGAAAACCTATTGATGACCCACTTAGTCTTCTGTGATGACTAGGTAATGACTCATTTGTCATTAGTTGAATAATGAATTGACAACTTTGACAACACAATGGATGACAAGGCACAATCTGACTACTTTGGTCATGACTGAAGTGACTACTCTTGCTGAAATTGTTCACCAAAAACTGGATATTGTTTGGCCAGTTACCTGTCTTACTGGGAGAGAGTGTATCACCCTCAAGAGAGTGGGACACTCAGTGGGGATTATCACTTGACATCCCACCCAAATTCTCAGGATAACCTCATATTGCTGTGGTACAAATTGTCATCTAAGTCAATCTATGTGAGTGTCTCATTTTACAGAATCTCACTTCTTTGATGAACATTTTCATTTTTGGGTCTTTAAACCAATTTTATCAATGTAAGCTCATGAGAATTAGATTCTCCTTTGTATCACCAATACACGAATATGGTCAGCTCCCCATGATTCCTTGTGGTTCTCAAGAAACAATGAAGTGCGATTAAACTCATCACACATCACATTTGCTCGTTGAAATCAATTTGCACATTGGGGCCCTGGCATCATTCCAGAATAATGAGAACCATACCATAAAATTGGCTGGTGCATAAAGGGGCATAAGAATGATGATAGAAATACAGTACTTTCTTCTATGGTCTGTATTTTTTGTTTAAATTTTTTACATGCTTTACTCATCACCTACAATTGATGAGATAGTCACATACTGACCAGGCTGTAAACATTTTGTGTGACTAATGCACCGGTTTTTACTGTAGAAAATTTTAGAATTTTCTTTTTAAGAATCAACCTGGCAGTCTGACACATATCAGGCCACCACTATCAAGGTAATCATGGACCTAAAACAAGCTGATACATTCAATCCAGCAATGTTGATATCAGGCTGTCACAATCAAAATATTGAATTTCCACAGCCATACTGGAGGAATAATAGGAAGTTGTTTCAGGCAGCCAAATTGCAGATTAATCTAAGCAATGACTTGGATTTGGAGGCATGTGAATCTAACCTATCATTTTGCAAGCAAGCAACAAAAACGTGGTACATACTCATGGTTAGCCTTCACATCTGCTTGCTTCTTAGGTGTGTAGCTTAGGTCATGTGAATAATAAAACCAGGGTTAACTCATTCATTGAATGCAGCCTTTGTATTACTCAAAAATGAATTTGTTCACACATTTTAGATATGAAATCAATCAAGCATCTTCAGAAAATTACAAGCTGGCTCATTTTGTACATTCCTGAACAGTTCCCATGATGCAAGATCTAAACTTGTATTTATTTGTAGTTCTCCGCATATCATGGCATGGCTGTTATCAAGGGCAGAAAATGTTTCTCAGCATTGCACCATGCTATTTGTCTTGTCAATTAGCACTTTCATTTTGAGCTTTCAGAGAAGACAAAAGGATGACATGATGACACTGGTCTGTTTGATGATTAAAAGCAAAATCAGGATAGCTTCAATTTAAAAGTACCTTGGCTTGCTAATCCCAATGTTATTGTGGATGGCTGTTTATCACCTTTTTGCCTAGAATGCAAGATCTGGAGTTGGCCATAATGTCTATGGCAGATCTTCCATATTCATACCCCATTTTTGAAATGCTTACATAGAAAGGTGCTGTTTTGATGGCCGCTGATGTTTAGAACTATTCCTTGCATAAATAACACCCCCAGAGACATGACACCACCCCATATGGCTTGACTAGCCCCAGTGTGCTAGCCACAGATGAAGATCACTTCAATGCACATGTTACTTCCATGATTTTGAATCTTTTTGGCTGTGGTGCATTATCTGAACAAAATCATGATGAAATTAAATATTCTGGAGATTTATTCCATTAAGGCAGAAAAATCCAAGGAAAACTATGTCCACTCATTAACACCTATTGCCAACAATTGCTATGCCGCTTCTGGAGTAATTGTGTCCTAAAATATCTTGTTTTAAAAGAGTTAAATGATACCAAGATAACAAATTGGGATGTCAGGGCATTTCACAAGCAGAGGAGAGCTTGAATGGGTTCTAGTGGTTCGCAACTATCTCAGATCAGTGTGCAAGAAGGGAATTTTGTCACATTGTCCTCTTATGATCTTAATCTAGCTGCAAGGTGTTTCACAGCAGTGGTTGATAATGCAGCAAATCACAATAGGTCCCAATGTTGCAGGATTCTGTTGGTGATCCAACTGTGCTTTAGAGTGGTGGGGGTTATGGGATCACAAATGTGGACATGATGATTTGTCATAAAAAGGCTAGAAAGATGTAAAATGACCATGCTGAGTGGAGGTAAATACAAACCGCCCATTCCTCTTGATGTAAGAGCAAGCATCATCAGCACATAGAAAGCAAAGTCAGGGGCTTAAGCTCAAACCCACTGTGTTCTAATGGTTTGGTGGAGCAATTGCTCATTTCATGAGTGATATAAGATCATTTTAGGAAGGCAAGAGAAAAGATGAAAGGGTTTGAGAATTATCACAGGTTTACTTGAAGCATTGGAAAAATAAGTAGCACTTTGTTATTAATATATTTTCAATTGAGCATAAGGTTTAGGGAGGGTATCAGAATAGAATTTTGCATAGGGTGCTTAAGAAAAAATGCAGAATATGAAGATATGGTATACACAGCTGACTTTTTGTTTCCACTTGGGCCTATGAAACATGTTTATTGAATCTCATGGTAAATTTTAGCATGTATAGAGAGCAGAGAATCTGAATCAATTTGAGAGACCACTATTCTGACCCCTCAGAGATTTAGGGAAAAATCTTTATCATTATATCCAGAGCCAAACACTAGAAATAGAGAAAAGAACTGCAGAAAAGAGCGGTGCAATAGACACACCCTAGCGATTGATGCACTTTACAGAATCTCACCATTTTTATGGACATTTCTGTTTTTGAGCCCTCAAACCCCTCTTTTTAACCTAAATGCACGTGAATAAATTTGCCTTTTGTGGACCAATCTGCCCATATGCTGGGATCCCCATAGTTCCTCTTGGTTTAAAAGTTGTGGCTAGTCATTGATTGAATCACCTCACATCACATTTAATAGTTCAATTCAATTCGCATATTGGGAACTTGACATCCTGCCAGAATAAATGAGCAAAATTGGCATGAACACAAGGGGGCGTAAGAAAATGATAGAAGTATGGTAATATCTATCATTATTTTTTGTACAGACATCTTCATTTCACATGCTTTAAATTTGGGAGAGAGCCGAGCGATAGACAGACTGTACAATATCTCAGGGTATATTTGGTGTGTCTATCGCACCGCTCTTTATGGTCTGTAGAATGTGTAGATGGCACAGTTTGTGATAGATTGGGTTTGAAAGTATGAATCTTATTTTATTGCCAAGAACTGACAATTGATGCCAATCAATTATCATGATTTTATTGTGTAAATTGCATGGCAGCTATATTTTTCTAGTATACTTCTACATGGACTATACAGAGCCCTGTGTTCCTGCTGAGCTGCTGTGTAGGGTTCTACACACCTTATTATATCATGTGATACTTAGCTAGCAGGGCAGAACTCTTGGGGTTCTGCTGACCAAATGGTTTTGTCCGGCCATGATGATGGACTGGACTTTTATTCTCAAGTGCTATGTATCATGGGTATATTTTTTCATGGATACTTGGGTCACTTAGGTATTTTCTTGGTATATGTTTGGTGTATTCTTGGCAAATATCAAATTGAGAAAGGTAAGAGTTGGTCTCCCTTTGATGAACATGTGTCCATGGTACTACATTGATTTCCCAAGAATTATCCAGATTTTTTTGTTATAGACCATTGTAAATAATTTCCATTATGCTGGCAATATTTTTGGTTTATGAGATGTTCTGACAAGTAACAGTTTAATGTAATTTAAAGGCATCAATTTGTTGAGTTACTTCAGTTATGTAGAAAACCAAGCCAGAATTTGATGTCAAAATTTGGTAAACCTCTAGAATTGATAAAACTTAAATTCACTTGTATTCTGTTCTTATTGCTCCAATTTTGTTGAGATTGATATTGCCTTTCAGTGGTATGACCAGAATCATGAGTGTCAAGTCTATTACTGTCTGCTTCTTCTGCTTCCTATTGCACAGAGGGCACCAATGTTCTTCTGCTTCCTGTTGCACAGAGGGTGATGACATTCATTTCTTCACTGTTGCTGTCACTCTCTCTGTCAGTATCACTCCCATAATCTTTCATTGGGAGCAATAGTCTCTTGGGTGTTCTGCAGTCTGAAACAAGTTCCTACATTCTCAATCACATTAATTTTGTCATCCTATTCATCCTCAATGTGAACTAATTTTTATAGAGTTTCCTCTGGTGGCTCCACTGTCATCAGAGTCCTCAATGTTATAATCACTGCTGTCCTCATGGTCAGTAATGAGGTGAATTGGACTTAGGAAAAGCATGGATAATCCAGGATCATGCCTAAACCAATCCGTTTGATGCCAAGGAGCACAGTGATTTCATGAATTTTCTTGGGAAATGTCCTGGACTGTGAGTGACTCAATTATTGAGCAGTCGCAAAGTCATGAGGTTGTGAAAAAACAACTTACATCTGGCACACCACATGATGTAAATGAACATGATAGGTTCATTATCAAAAATTAGAGCATCATATCATCTTGGATATTTGATATTGATACAGATGGAATGAACGATGACCTCAACAGGGGGTAGCCAATTGTCCCATCCTCTCATTTCATATGGGACAAAACTTTCTTCAAACTGCTCTAAAATGGAGGTGTAGGTGTATTGAGGTATCCATAATATCCTATTGAATTTAGGTCCAAATTTGATTACGCATTTTCTACACCCACTTCTTTTCAAGAAAACGCATCTGTACCATAATCTTTGTCAATTGCCCCTCTCACCACACATGGCCGCCAAAACATTTTGCTTTCTCAGATCCATCAAATTGTAAATGATCCCCTCACTCAATGCACCCCCTCATTTGTAGCATTCTTTTCCTGATAACCACTGAAGTTGTGTGCAAACATAATGTCCATTGGGGAGAATATTTAATAAATTTGTGGCATTCTTGTCGTAACCCCTTGTTCCCCAAAGAAGACAATATTCATAATCCAACCTCAAGCCCCATGGCTGCTCCTCATCTTCCATCAACCTCCACAGCACAAAGCCATTGAAGTGGTTTCAGTTCATATTCCCTCAGCAAAAGCACTCCCAAACATAATGATTCAGACATTAACATCCCCTGGTCTCACACAATGCACCAATACCTACATTGCTTTGGCTCCACAACAAATCTTTCATCTCCTCATCCCCCCATCTCTGCACCCCAGATCTTGTACTGCTGCTGCAGCAGCAGACTTTATGCAGGCATGACGGTCTGTTATTTTGCATTCAAAAATTGATATCATCACAGTGTCAAAAGTGTGACCTTGCTGAGAGCTACCCATCATGGGGGCTCATCCATCCCAAAATCACAACCACTCCCTGTATGTTCTGCTGTTCCTTTTCAAGGTGGTAGTGCAAAAATGCCCTGTCATTATTACCATGCACTCAATTGTTCAAAAACCAGCAAGATATATGGATATTATTTTTCTCACCTCCGCAGACATCATTGCACAGTGGCATTGGTCAAATGTTTGCTCTTCTTCCTTATTCATAACCACATCAAATTTATTTAAATTAATTCAATTGATTTAATCTTTGATCATGAATTCAAAAGTTGCCAAAATATTCATGTTTTTTTGGTCTCTTTGTGTTGTGCCATGCCACTGAGCAAGGGAAGGGCAGTCCAAGTCCAATGATGATCAAGCAAGTTAGTACTTGTTAAATACTCATTGATGAACAATTACAAATGATACATGAGAGATCTCATTTATACATTGTCATTATCAGTGACATTCAATTCATTATATTGTGGTAGTTCAACAAGACAACACTAGTCACAAAATAAAAACAAATGAGATGTTCATCCTGAGAGAAAAAGTCTAACCAATCTGAGGGGATTCCCAATTTTTAAAATTCCTGTGATGTTTTGACTGCAAACTAGGGATCTTTTTAACATAATTTTGCTATGAAGAAATTTCATGGATCTTTCTATAAATAATCAATTTTATGAGATCAGATGTGATTGTACACAAAGAAAAACTTATTGTTTTGACACGGAAATGGGAGAAAAAACAATGACATATCTAAAATGAACAACCAGTTATTGATCGGTCAAAAAATATTGGTTGTTTTTTCTTTTCACAAAGGTGTAAGGGTTTAATTCCCACATCTTACTTTTTTGAAAGTAATGGGCCCAATTTGATAATATCTTACCAGGTATGGGTTTTATTATCAGGGAACATAATTTGATGTGATGTCATTTTTTCTGTGAATGTGAAAAACACAACTGGAAGAAGAATAAAAAAGATTTTGGACATAAATACCCTAATCAAGGTGAACAATCCTCATTGAGTTGCTACATACAGAGTAACCATGTTAACAGTAATTCCATTATGGTCTGATAGTTGTTAAGGGAGCCAGTTTCACTCTCAATGGCAGAAATACCCATAGCATCCTTATTTACTTTTCAACAGCTGTTTTAAAAGTGGGAAAACAAATCGGTCATTGGAAGGGCATCAAAAATAAACAGTCTCCTAGGATATTTTGTTGTCTGGAGGTAAACTATGGTCAGATTTATGTTGTCAGGACATGACATGAGCCAAGGATGATCGCAGGGCTTCTTGCCCAATAATTCTCTATGTATGGGTATGCAAGGGAACCAAAATTCCAACTAGAATAAATCTCAGTTTCTAAAACATTTTGAACTGGTCAAAGCACCAATCTTAAAGATATGGATGTGGTTCCATACTACCTAGACTTGTGTAGAATGCTTCACACCAGCACATCAAGGAACACATAACTATGTAGAACTCCTCTAGCAACATACCACAAACCACATTATTATCATGCAAATTTCATGTTAATCCCATGATAATTGTTTAGCATCAATCATCACTTGTTGGTAGCAAATTAAACTCATAAATATAACTTCCAATCATTTGGAGCATCTTTTCCTAATTCCTACAAATTCCTAACTATTGGTTTAGGTCATTATTGTACAATAGCCAAACTCTGCATTTTTCTTCACATCACCACACATCAAGGCCCTCCCATTGACCGGCTGATGGTCGAGAAATCTAAATTTCATCCTTCAGAGTAAACCCATTGCTGCATGTCACTTTGCCATTGATTATTTTCTCCATCCTCCCAGAAGCTCCTACAAAAAGCTTTGTCTAGGTTCACAACTAGGGAAATGCTACAAGCCATGTCCTCCATGAAGGCTGCTCCCAAAGGACTCAAGTGGATTGAGTGTGAGGGTGGCATTGGAGGCAAGAATTTCCCTGTACACTACATACCTGAGCAGGATCCCATGCAGGATGCCCTCAAGAAGAACAAGAAGACTGCCTACTTTAACTTGACTCTTCTTCACACCAAGAATGAGCTCAAGTTGGTGATTTGGGCATCCAGGACTCCCGGGCAGTTTTTTACTGGATGTACGCACTGCCATTCATGCATGCAAGCAGATAGGGCTTGATTCAAACTTCAAAGAGGCCACAGTGGCTCTTGAATCCGCAAATCAAGACCTAGAGATTGCAAAGATGTAGTAAAGCTCTCAGAAAAGGAAGACTAAGGAAACTAAGGAAGAAGGTGATAAACCAACTCCAAGTATGGAGGCTACACCATCTCCCCAAGCAGTTGCCAAGGCCACATACAAAAGGGCCATGAAGGCCGTAGAAGCTGCAAAGCTTGCTGTCACCATGGAAGGAGCAAAGGCCTTCAAGCTGTAAAGAAACTTCCTCTCAGATGAAGCCAGGCAGCCTTGGGAGAAAATTATCAAGGCCCAAGTGACTTACACTGCTTGGGAAGGTGTCTATGGAGTCATGCATACCAAGCCTCCTCCCAAGATGTGGAACTTCTTCTGTGGCTGTATCATGTTCCACCGTCACCAGGCGTTTTGGTGCAATGCTGGTGAGACCCTCAAGTGCTACATCACAAATACGTTGAAAAATTCCAACTGGGTTTGGATTCATCCGTTTTTTGTTTGACTGGAGCAGCTTAATATCTACCTCAAGATGCTACCATGATTGATCTACAGCCTGGAGGCTAACCAAGCTACAAAGAAGACATGGCCACTCAATGAGGATTCCCTCCCAACTCACCTGTTGCAAATATGCCCAACCAAATGGCACACTCAGTACAACTCAATGGAGCATACTACTCTTGTCGGTACTAGAGCCCTGTTGCTCATCCTTAAGAACATAGAGAAGAATGCCAAGCTAGATCAAAAGACCCCAAATGCAACCAAAGCAAAATGGACTGAAGGGAAGTGCATTATAGAGTTGATCAACTCTTGCATCCCCAATAAGCCCAAGAATGTGGGCTGGACCAAGAAGCCTTGCATTCAATGCAAAAAAAAAGGGCCACACAAGAGCCACAACACATGTGACTGTCATAGATTTAACAAGATGACACTCTGATCAAAAGAAATGGGGACCCAGCCAGGCCCCATCCCAAAGAAAAAGGACAAGATGATACACAGATCATCCAATCGGAGTTCCGGAAATTCCTCCATACCACAACCAAGAAGTCTCTCTTCTATACCACAACCAAGAAGTCATGCAAGCACAAGAAATATTGCACAAATCAATTGGACAGCAATGATGACTCCAACTACAGTTTTTGAAGGTGCTGATGGAATAGCACTAAGAATTTCACCCATGTAAGAAAGTTAAACTGAGTGACTCAATTAAAAGATGCACTTACCCTAGTCCAAGTAAAACTATCCCATGAACTAAAATCAAAAGAAATAATAAATTTAATTTGATGTCAGGAAGGATGTAACATCAAAAAACACATTAAAAAATGTACAACAAAACCAAAAAATCAAGAATCTTGTGACAAAAATAAAACGTCCAAATTAAAAATTCAGAATATTCCTCAAACTTTGTCAAGAAAATTTCAAAAATTTGCAGCAAAAAATTTCCCATACAAAAAGTAAACAGCACCACAGACACTACAGGGAACCGGTGAGTGAAAGTCAAGCTTTGAGAGAAAACAAAATGCCTCTGAATGGTTGGCTGAGAAACAAGATAAAAGTCCTACTGGACTTAGTGTCAAATGAAGACCGTTTCTTCCTACCAAAAAGGAAAAGATAAACCCTTTCCCTACCTGACTAGGCAGGTGCTCAAGTCTTGATATACATCAAATGGGAGCTTCCTGTCAACTGGACAGGGAAAAATCAGGGGGAAAATCTTTGATGATTCCACAAGCAGGGTGTATTTTCACAACCTAATGTAGAATTTGACACAAATGTCATAATCAAACCAGAGTTAGACCTTATTATTGGTAGTAACATCATGAAAAATTAGGAATTGTCTTAGGCTTTTGGACAAAAGATACAACACTGGATGAAACCTCACTGCCAATGAAAGACATCAATAAATTAAAAACATGTGTAAAAATTGAGGAGTCTTGGGCTGTAAATAACAGCATCTGTCTAGACATGTTCATATAACCTCAGAGCACACTAGAGGCCTCCAAGTATCTCATACAAATCCTTTATGCCAAATATGAAAGACCAATCTCAGGGCAATTGTAGAACATGATTGCAAGCTTCTGATTGCCCCAGATCAATTGTCATTACTGGATCTTCTACAAGAATTTGAGGAGCTGTTAGACAAGACACTAGGTGACTGTGAATGCAAGCTGGTCTCCCTCCCATTGAAGGAATGAGCACAGCCATACCATGGCCAGCCTTTTCCAATACCCAAAAAGCACTTGGAAGTTACCAAAAAGGAAATACAAAGTTTGTGTGACTTGCGAGTATTACAATGACAGGCTGACCTGGAATGGGATTTGCCTACATTTTTAACACCAATAAAGGACAACACTGTATTGGTTTTCAGCAATTTTAGGGTACTTAACAAATGGCTTTTGAGAAAACCATTTCCAATACCCAAAAGAAGCAACGTTCTACAAGAACTAGAGAGCTTCACATATGCCACAGCCCTTGATCTCAACACAGGCTATTACACCATTAGATTGAATCCAGATGCATCCAAAATATGCACCATTTCTTGCCATGTGAAAAGTACTCTTACCTGTAACTATGACATAGGCAAAGTATCTACAGTCAAGAGTCATATGCATTGTAAGTACTTCCATTTACTTAAAAATATCTACAGAATACTTTCCTTTTTGTCACAAAGGAGAAGACCACAAGAAATGTCTACATATGCTTTCTTTCTAAGAAAGCATATCCAAAGATATGTGGTTTCTCAGAAACATACATCCAAAAGGATATTCTGTTTAACGTATCCAAGACTACTTTTGCCACACCGTTTACTAGTGGCAAGCATGAAGGTTCTGGAACACCATGCTTTTGTCACAAGCTGTAGAAATAAACCTTATAATTTCAACTTCTTTGACAAAATACATTAGGATCATTAAATAAAGGATTCCTGCATATGTCCTTTTTTGGCTTAGGACACTATAAATTGATTGCCTAGCTACTGTGTTGAGTTACACACTCTGACACATGTCCTTCAACATGTATTCACAAAAACCAGACATGCCAATGAGAATTAGTTCCCAGTTGACACAGCTATACTCTGCACTGTCTAGCAGAGTTTGCATGATGCTGCCTTGGTGCACATTGGCTTAAAAAGACCACTAGATCATTGATGCACACAAGTGGCACATAACAGCTGTGAGCAGGTATGCAGTACCATGACTCAAAACAGCCCCTAAAAATTATCACAAACTAGGCAGTCCTGGATGGACATTTGATGTAATTTTTTAGGGAAGGCCTGAGTAATAATACAAAGGCTCCATTATATGTATTGTCTTATTTTAAAGAGCATGTAAAACATGTAGGCTTTTAAGCAAAAAACATTCTACATGTCACAGAATGTGACATTTAATACATGGAGTATTAAAAATTACTGTCATACTCTAGTATATGGTACATAAAAATTAAATAGCTTCTAGGGCCCAGGCAAACCCCTAGATAGTTAGTAACCTATTTAGGCCAAAAAACCTATTCATGACCCTCTTTGGGGATAAGTCACACTAAAATTGACCATGATCCCCATTGAAGTTCTTGTCCCTCAAGTTGTTCCCAAGGCATTTTCATCAATTTTGGTGAGGTGGCAGCTGGAGTTTCATAAGGACATAGGTTTGATGTGTGATTCAAGTAGGAGTGTGTGATCCCACAAGTATTATCATCCCACCAGATTCACAATCGTTTGAATTATTGCCCAAGTTGGATTCATGGGGGGATGCGGAGTTGCATGGCATTAAGACTTCTTGCTCACACAACAGCCCGTTTCAATGGGGAGTCATCTCAGGGTCAAAAATTGACTAGCCCGGTCATGGATCAGTCCCATCAGATTGGAGCAAGCTCAGAACAGCCCATTGGCCCAGTATGACTGCAAAACAGCCTGATCAATCACACATCAGTGTGAAAATGACAGAACACATGAGGCTAGACTGATTGCAATACAGCCCAGTGATCAAATCATTGGCCCTGCAAATGCTTGCAAAGCACACAACAGACCATGCAATCTAGTCAAGATTGCTCAAGAAGAAAGCAATCATTGTGATATTGCCTTGCAATCAAAAATTGACTGAGGACATGCCTTAATGGGACTCTGCTCACAGATTTGGAAATGCTAGCACAGCACAGTACAAGATGAAGACATTATAATGGCGCTGCACCATTTGTGTCATGAAATGAAGGCATGGGGGCACACAAATGACAGTGAAAATGACCATGGGTCAACTTACCTTCAGGGGATATCCCTGAAGACATTGCTGAGCTGCGCAATTCATGCTTATGCACAGAAATAGCAAGAATGCTCAATTTTTTTATTCTGATTGAAGAATATGAGAAAAATTGAAAAAATCAAGAATCATAGATTCTGTTGAATCCTGACAGATGCATAGCTCTGGTGCTCCTTGAGAGAAGGTGACCAAGAGTCAGAATAACTGGTGTGCTAATTTAAGTGCCAGAGTACTTCCTCTGAGCCACAAAAGAGCCATCACTAAGTTAAAAATTGAAAATTCAAAATAAATAATTATTTTCAATTTGAATTCAGGTACTTGCAACAAGATTTAAAAAAATCAAAAACTTGACAAAGATCATGAAAAATTAAAAATGATTGTACAGTCCAGAAGATTTATGCAAAAATCTTGGAATGAGCCAAAATTAAAATAGAATTTATAGAATTCATTTTTTGGTGCAGTTACTTACCAGAAAATCTGGAAGTAAAAAGTGAAAAAAATATCCCAGTAACAAGATTTTTTTCTAACATGGGATGAACATCTCCATTACAAAAAATGGACAAGAGAGCCACCACAGTAGTGACATCTCATCAAACAACTGAAAATCAAACACTGTTGGTTTCCAAACCACCAACAGAGTGTTGCCATGGTAACACCAGGGTGAAAGACACAGTTCTTGAGAACCCTTTTTGTTCCAAAATAGGGGCAATCATACACATTCCCTACCCCGCTAGGCAGGTGTGAAAATCTTGGCACACATTGGATGGTGTGCTTCTACAAAAAAGGAAGGGTACAGTCACGTGATTTTTTGCTTTTGCAACAAAGAATATAAGTAAGGCTTACACAATAGTGACTAAGCCAGCATATGCCCTCAGTCTTGGAAACAGTTCCAGACAGAGTTCCAAGTTGTTCAAGGTTTTTGAGCAACCATGGATGAAAGATGATAAAAATCAGCTTGCCAGTGATGATTGTTAAAGAATTCTGCTACATCAGTGATCAAGGGTGCAGCATCACCCAGGACACAAGATATGAAGTACAGAGCTGAACACAAAGATGCAGTGCTCTCTCTGAGCATACACACTTATAAGCACAGAGCTAACCACTCCACTGTGATATTCTATGAGAGTATGAGTGAAAGAGCAGACCTTCCAAATAGTGTCAAATAGAATATTTGACACTAGCTAACACTACAAGCTCAGATACAAACTGTTATTGAAGTTCTGTGTGAAACTGTTTGATTGAACTTGAGTGATTGGAAGATTTTGCCTCACAGTTCATGGGAAGTATCAGACCACATTAAGGCAGAGCATTTTCAGTCCAAAAAACAAGGAACATTGAGAGAAACTTACCTTGTGGACAGGAGGTATTAGTTGACAGTTGCCATCAGAGCTGGCTGTCCAACAAACACAATACAAATTGAATGAAGGTGTACTGTACAGACAATAGTAATTCTTCAAAGAAGCATTAATGTACACTATTGAGGAAGCTTTTCTAGCCAAAAGAATTAAGTGCAGTCATGCAGAAGGAGACAACAACATACCTCTGTTACAGCAACAACTTAGTAACAAGTCCAACACTCATTAGACTGGATACTGGTGCATCCAGACTCTGTGCCATCATGAAGACTGAGTAGACCATGCCCACTCCACTCTAGAGATGGAGAACACAGTGTTTTCACCTGCACACCATGCATAAGTATTGGAACTAATGACAGCCAAACAGTTCTTATGGTGAACTAAGTTGAAGAAGCCACTGATTCCAGTCACCAAAAGGCAAGCTTGGATGACCACCACCAACAAAGGAGGAGGGTCCATACCAGGTAGCAAGAAC
>JALLPD010000407.1:0-16354 GCA_036940065.1 Cyclotella cf. meneghiniana
TGCTTACAGTTTAACTAACAGTAACACAAGCCTTACTAACAATTCGTTTGCAGTGTAGGATTGGATTGACTCCAACTACCCTGAGTCCCTAAATATTGTAGGGACTCAAATTTAGGGACTTTGGCTACAAGCAGTCAAAACAAGTCTCGAATGACCATTACATGATCACAAAAATTTCCATTAGTAAATTTAATTCTCTTGAATAATAAATGCATCTATGATTTGCTTTTTCATTTTTAAAGGTCATTCTGATGTTAGTTACAACAAGATGCCACCAATGTATATGAAATCACTTGTCCTGCCTTAATCATTATATTCTAGCTATGTTGTAAAGCTTCAGATGATGTTTGTCATCATTGAACCACGTTCTTCTCAAATCTCTACGGGACATTCTCTGGGCTATCATTATCATCCACATCTACCTCCTAATTTGTCATAAAGTTTAATTTTTCCCTTGTTTTTCTTGAATCTCTACAGGACATTCTCTGGGCTATCATTGCCATCCACATCTACCTCCTGATTTGTCATAAAGTATAATCTTTTTCCCTTGTTCTTCTCTAATATCTCCAAGATATTCTCTGGGCTATCATTATCATCCACGCCTACCTCCTGATTGTCATAAAGTATAATGATTGTTCTTTTTTTTGTTCTCATTGAATCTCTATATGACATTCTCTGGGCTATTATTATTATCCACGTCTACCTCCTGATTTGTCATAAAGTACAATAATTTGTTCTTTTTCTTGCTCTTCTCTAATCTCTACAGGAAATTATCTGGGCTATAATTATCATCCACATCTACCTCTTGATTAGTCATTATAAAGTACAATAATTTATTCTCCCCCATTTTCTTCTCAAATCTTTACAGGACATTGTCTGGAATATCATTATCATCTACATCTACCTCCTGATTTGTCATAAGTACAATATTTTGTTTCTTTTATTCCTTGGTTATGTTTTTCTGAGCATACAGATGTTGTCATACTGGCTGATTATTAGTATCATGGGAAGGATGATGGTTTGACTTGCATTGACAATGAGTCATAAGACTTTTGTTTGTCCATGCTGTGTATTGATTGCTTGAATTTCCTTACTTTTTCATATTCCTCCTCCTCAGCTTCTCTGTTTCTTTCTCTTCTTTGTCTTTGAGCTATACCAGCAATTCCTCCACTCCATCTTTGTCCAGCATCCTCCACTATTGTTATTGTTTGATGTCCCACAGTTCTTTTGCTTACATCGCAATGTGGGCAAAATTGCTTTGACCTCAAACTCTAAGAATAAGAAGGTTGACTGTTGTCGTTGTTGAATGACATGAGTGCCAGAACATAAAGAAGCCTCCTTTTTGAAAATATTCCTGTCATGGTTCTTTCTGATTCTTTATCAGTTATGATAGTGGCGTTTTGACTCAAACTTCTGGAAAATGTGTGCTGTAATATGATGTGAGACAAAAAAGGAGAAGTTTTTATTGATAGTCGCGGGAAAACTTCCGTTATCTGTCCGGATCTTCGCGTTTTTACAACCGCAGGTTTAACGAAGAGCGTACCTGTCATGTGATAAATTCGAGCAAAACGTATTAGTTTTGACTATGAATGTATTTTAATGTAAAAGAAAAATTCAAGGTAATAAACTCCGCAATACCCGGAAGCGGGATGGTTGAACCATGAGAGCCTTCCATCAAAACAAAACTTAATTCCACACACCACACAAGCACTTTTTGTGCTCACGCTCACCATGTCCCTCCGAACAACGATACTATCGCTAACATCGCCCACATTAGATGCCGACCGTGCTCTGCGGCAGCGATGCGTGACGGAGGCGCAGGCTTGCTGCTGTTCACGCGTCGCCGCCGACAATGAAGAAAAAGACGACGAGAGGATCAACGAGAGGCTGTCCGAGCTTGCTGAGGTGGCGATCGAGGCGGGTGAGTCCGTGTCGTGCGATTGATGGGAATCAAAGTGAGAGGCTGGCCTCTTTTTCTTTCGCATTGTGACTTGTTGAATGTGCCGGTGGGCGTAGATAATACCACTGGATCCTTTCTTGAGCTGACTTAGGAACTTTTGTCAACTGTTCAAGTTTGCTCGTGAGATCACAAAACATAACATTTGAGTCCCAATCATGATCTATCAAGTCTGAAGGCTTGGAGGGAAAAGATCGAAATCCTGCATCTTTTGTGACCTGTCTCGTGTCCAGTTGACACACTCGACTCTCTAATCATCATGCACGTTCCCCTTTACTTTAATACTAGCCAACGAATGCCATACGCCTGCCTCCTTCGAACGAATCGCTTCCCTCATCCTCTCATCTCTATCCTCCTGCACCGACGAATCCAGCAAATCTCAACTGTGCCACGCCCTTTGTCGCCTCGTTGCCAAATCTCGGTCCATCCCTCTATTAGAGCGCGCCGCCGCAGAATGTGCCAATCACCCCGAGGCAATAACCTCGTTAGGATCCTGCGATGATGATGCCGGAGTCATTTTTACCGCTCTCTCACTCTCCTCTTCGACGAAATCAGCCCCAGCCACTGCGGTCGACGGCGACATCCTCCGAAAGAGACAGACTTTTCTTCAAGCGGCACTCCCTCCTTCGTCGAATAATTTCCCCACGCCCTCTCAACTGTCATTGGCAAAGATTTACCTGCAATCGCTCTCCTCGGAAGAAATATGGGGGGAGATTGTACCATCGTGGGGATTGAAATTGAGGAGTCATCCCGATAAAGTCTTGCCTTTATTAGAAATTTTGTTGTCGTGCATCGCCGACGGGATCGCATCCTCCAAGGAAGGCAATGGTCAGGCGGAGCCGCAACAGTTACAGCAGCAGCAACAGCAGCTCCTCGAGGCGGTGGAAAGACAATTGAAATCGACGAAGAAAGAAATGCGAGCTATGGCTTCAACGTGTCTGATTTCGCTTGCGAGACTTGGAATGGTACAAGACGTGAGCGAGCATGTTTCCGATGCTCTGACGAGTTTGGGATCGAGTGAATTGAGATTGGGGGCGTATGCGGCCTTGGAGGGGGTGGCGTCGGTGTTATTGCAAGAGGAGGATGGCAAGCAAGAAGGAGGGATGTTGCCATCGGAATGGGCTGATCGTGTGCTATCGGTGCTTTGCACCGTATTGCCCAAAGATAAGAATAGTACGGATGGTGCCAAGGAGAGGAGTCATGCCTCGCTATTGTCTTGGATGCATGTTTCGAAACGATTCGGAAGGAGCACTGGATATGATACCGCGTTGGATTATTTTGTCGAGGCTATTGACAAATACTCTTCTTTGAAGGGAGAGTTTCGTTTCCGTCTTGGGAATTTGGTGGTGTCCCCTCCTCCTCCTTCCATCAACGGTGAAAACGTCATTCGTGGTGAAGCATTTTCGGAATCCATAATTGTAGACTTGTTTGAGAGAAAGAAAAGTGTCCTCTTCAAAGGTCTCGAGTCCATCATTGAAACATCTGTCAAGAAGTTCAAGACAGCAGATACTGTGCCGCAGACAGATGGGATATTGGCAACTTTTCTACTTGTTTCCTACGCCCATTCCAAAGGAGAGACATTCCCCGCCTCTGTTGTGAAAGTCTTGAAGGAGGGGTCGTTTTTTTATGGACCCTCTGTTATGGAATCTATTAAGACCGATCCGCTCCTGAATTATCTTGTTCATCGGACTATTGCCGTGCATTGCAAGATCTCATCCAAAGAAGACGTCAGCGAAAATGCCAAGCAATCCTTGGTTCGATTTACCGAGGAAAAGGCCGAACAACCGGCAGTAAGTGCCGCAGCTCGGGCGTTAGCATCATGCGTGGCAAATCCACTGTGCATCTCCTCCCATATGTCTGCGTTTTCATCGGCATTTTCTTCCTTAAAAACCGTAATTACGTATTCGCCGCCTTCGGCAAAGTCCTCGGATGCCATGACACTGGCCCTCTTTTCCTATCTTAACGAGTGTTCGTTGAAGAACGAAGATGCGAAGATGCTTCTGAATGATTCATATGAGGCTGTCACAGTAGTGGACGAGTCATTGAATAAGTTGCCAAGTAGTGATGTCCGCGAACCATTGAGTGAATATGCCTCCTACAAGTCTATTCGAGGAGCTGCCCAATTCCTCGTGTCTATCGCAAATATTAGTGATCCCGATACATTATGGAAGGGGGTACTGTTGACTCATGCGGGTACCACGGCGCATTCCAGTCGTAAGCAGAGGATGGCCCTCGTGAGCCATTTGTTGGATACACTCAAAGAGAAAGTCGTTCCGATGGCGGAGCAGAAGGGGATGCATGAGATGATGGATGGATTTGCTAGATTTATTGCGCTTTGTGCTGCGGCGCCGAGGTTAGGCTACTTTGTGGATCAAAATGGCGACTCTACGGATGGGAAAGACAGTGTCGAAAACAGTGTTAAGTGTGTGGACATCGGCGGCTCTGTTCACGAAGCAGCCTGCAGTCTAATCACTACTCTTGGGGGCATAGCTGGAAACTTTGATGCTGAGTTTGGCGACACCAATGAAGAAGAAACGAAGCCATACAGTTTTGCCTCGAGACTATGCACGCAGTCATTGCCTAATCATTTGGTGTCATATCTCAATGAATTCATGAAACGTATTGAATCGCTGTCAGAAGATGATATTGCTTTGTACCGATGCCCCAAAGGAGTATTGTTCCGACCCAAAAGTGAAAATGATTCCCCCCTAGCTAGTGGCGCGTCCAATAGTACACCCGCGGTTGAGAAAAAGAAAGCTGCTGCTCGCAAAGCAAAAGGTGGAGGCGGGGGATTCGATGCAATGGCGGATGAAGAGTGGGAAAGGCAGGTAAAAAGGGAACTTGCAAAAAAGAAAGAGCAAACATCATCTCCAGTCTTGGCTGGATCTCTGTCACCCCAGGACAAGGAATTGCTGGCGCAGCAATCATCAAAGCGAGAACAGTATTCTTCATTTATTGATGTTGGGTTCCCGCGCACCCTTGCCGCAATCTGTTGCCTTTGCGAGTCGGACATTGAAGTGGGGAACGCATCTCTCCCTCTATTTGAAATGGCTGTTATTGGGGCGGTTGTGTCACAATGTGTCGCTCTTACGCTTCTGTGTGATCTACAGCATGATTCCTTCGATACACTTACAGTTATGGCCAGATGTGTGTACGAAATTGATGAAAAGCACGCCCCTACGATTGCTCGAGCACTTGCAATCAGTTTCAAAAGTTTAGGGGGAAGCGAAGCAAAGGGGGGAGAAAAGAGCGACTCCAATCTGATGGTTCATGCTCTCCCATCGATTTGTCCTTCCGCTGCATGCGTAATTTTTGAGATGGATGAATATGGAGAATGTCTCTCGGGAAACTCGTTTGCTTTTCTCTTTCCCATTATCCGGGCTGCTCTGACAGGCCCGAGAAATATCACAGGCTGCGACAGTGCGCTGACAGTTCTGGATCGCCACTTCATAATGCTTGCAGGAGATGAGGTCGATCCCATTGTCAAGCCCATGAGGAAAGAAATTGCTATGACGTTGCTCGAGCTATTGTCGCACGATCGTTGCCAGACATTTATCAATCCAACTCCTTACGAAGCGTTGATAGGATGCTATGTTACCGATGACGAGTCATCTGGTGCTCCACTCTCTGCGGCAGAGATCGCACCTCTTCTTGGTGAGCGTGGTGCATTGGGTCCCGATAATAATAGAGTTGCAACAATGGAAACACTTGCAGCTATAGCGGAGGTGCATCCTTCATTTGTCAGGAATAACCCGCTTGTCGAGAATCGAATTTGGTTAAACTGCCATGCTTCTCATGATCGAATCAAAACTGCAGCACGGAGGGCATGGCTGCTCGCTCATGAGCATGATGTGCCTGAAGATGTTACCATCGTTCCTCTTGATCCACCATCGAAAATGTATGCTGTCCCCTTGCTGCCATTACTGAGCCATGAGGATACTGCAATTGCTTTTGCTGCAGCTGCGTCGCTTGCATGTGCCATGGGAATGTACACTGATTCTGCAGAGAAGAATATAGTAAAGATATGCAATTCATTCATAGCATCATTTCCTGCTCCCGCCAACGACGAGCCTCCCAAGACGTCACCATTCCCGGTCCAAGCCCCACCCGTAGCTAAGACACCTGCGAAGAAGGTGATTGACACTGGACTAAAGAAAAAGCCTACAGCAAAGAAACCATCAAGTGTGTCTACTAGTCTCGCAAAAATTACTGGGGCTCCGGCGCCGAGGAAGACTGCCGCCACGAAAGCTTTAATAGCCAAAACAGCTCCAAAAGAGAGAACATTAGATCAAGATGCTTTGATGGGCCAGTTTGTAACTCAGACATCGGTGAAAAAGGACACAACAGAGGCTGATAGCGATAGTAAGGTTGCCATTAGATTAGGTGTTCTACGTGCTGTTTCATGTCTCACGGAACCTTCAGCAAGAGTTAAGCTCGACCTACACGTTCTGAAAATTCTCATTGGTTTCCTTATAGCATTTGGACTCGGGGATGGCAACGAAGATGTGCGCAATTCATCGCGCGATGCTGCTCGCGACATTGTTGCCTCCTTTTGCTCTTCAAAAGACGTCATTGCCTTCTTTCTCCCTCAGTTTGAGTCAGTACTGAAAACGGGAGAAGCAGATGTTGCATGCATTGATCCTCTCAGTCCAGAGAAAGTACCTCAAACAATTGAGGCTTCGGATTACAGGAAAGAAGGTGTTGTCATTTTGCTTGGTTCGATTGCTTTGCACCTAAACGATGATTCTGATGGGGAAAAGATCGATGGCATTATTGACATGCTGCTGAATGCACTCAAGACTCCTGTGAGTTATCACACATTTTTCGTGGTCTTGTTTATTTGTACTGTCAAATTGTCCCCTCATCTTGTTTTTCTTGTGTTTAGTCGGAAGATGTTCAGTCTTCTGTTGCTCTGTGCTTATCAAAACTAGCAAAAAAAGGAAACACTCAAGCAAGAATAGAGGCTTTGATTGACAATTTGATGAAGGATTGTATTGAAGGCCAGTCTCTTGCGTTACAGAGAGGTGCAGCCTATGGTATCTCAGCAATCGTAAAAGGAAGTGGAATTGCTGCTCTGAAAAAGTACGATGTCGTGAAACGACTCGAAGTGGCTTGCACTTCTGGCTCTCCGTCAAATAAAGAAGGCAGTCTTTTCGCGATTGAACTCTGTTGCAGCCGACTTGGCATCCTGTTTGAGCCATATGTCATTGTGCTTCTTCCTGCTTTACTCAAGGCTTTTAGTGACAGTAATGATCACGTGCGAGCTGCTGCAGATAAGACGGTTGGACTTATTATGAGCAATCTTTCTGGTCACGGTGTCAAGCTAGTCATGCCTGCTGTCCTTGAAGCTTTTGATGAAACAGAATGGAGGACACGTGTCGCTAGTATAAAAATGCTTGGCAGCATGTCTCATTGTGCCCCAAAGCAGCTTGCAAGCTGTTTACCCAGAGTCGTACCCAAATTGACAGAGGCATTCTCTGACACCCATCCAAAAGTAAAAAAGAGCGCCGAGCAAGCCCTGGAAGAATTGTGCACAGTAATCAAGAATCCCGAAATATCTTCTATCAGCACCACTCTTCTCAAAGCTTTGACCGATCCTGCTAACGGAACAATAAAAGCATTGGAAGCACTCATCTCGACTGAGTTTCTCCACGCCATTGATGCTCCAAGTCTTTCCGTCATTATTCCTGTCGTGCACAGAGGTTTGCGCGACCGAGCCGCGAGCACCAAGAGATATGCCGCGTTGATTTCTGGAAATATATGCACTATGGTTAATGATGCACGAGACTTCGTCCCGTACCTTCCAATTCTCATTCCCGACCTAAAGTCTACTTTGATCGATCCAATCCCTGATGTCCGTAGCATATCTGCGAAATCTCTTGGCTCTCTCACGAGAGGGCTAGGTGAAGCTACGTTTCCAGATTTGCGGCCATGGCTTATTGAAACTTTGACATCTGAGGGAGGAAGCAGTGTCGAAAGGAGTGGTGCTGCCCAAGGTTTGACGGAGGTTTTAGTGGCATCTGGAGCACATTTGACCGAGAACGTGATGAGAAACGAAATATTGCCATTGAAAAGCCACCCCAAGGCTGGAACGAGAGAAGGAGTGCTATGGGTGCTCACTTTCTTACCTTCTACACTTGGTCAGGCATATTCGTCTCTCATCGACGAGTCATTGCCAGCATTGCTGAGTGGTCTTGCTGACGACAACGAAACTGTGAGAGAAGTAGCTCTTCGGGCCGGAAGGGTGTTAGTAAGAAGCAACGGAAAGGCCCATAAGGACAAAATACTTCCGTCCCTTGAAGCAGGACTTAGCAACGAAGATTACCGCATCAGAGTTTCCTCACTCACACTCCTCGGTGACTTGCTTAGTATGCTCGGTGGTACAAAAGTTTCTAAAGGCAGTGGAGACACGCAAGATGATATCAGACAAGCTGAGCGTGCTCAAGCGCAGATTGCATTGGTTCTTGGCAATGAAACTAGGAAGAGGGTGCTTAGTAGCTTGTACCTTGCACGCAGTGATACTGCTGCAATTGTTCGTCAATCGGCAGTTCAAGTTTGGAAGACGGTTGTATCTGTCACCCCCCGAACACTCAGAGAAATTCTCTCTGAATTGGTTGACCAGGTTGTGTCAGCTCTTGCCAGTGGCGATCCTGACCGAACACAAGTCGCCGGAAGATGTCTCGGTGATATTGTTCAAAAACTCGGAGACCAAGTATTACCTGAAATCATTCCTGTACTGCGTGATTCCCTGTATAAAGGAGACGAGTACACCAGGCAAGGTGTTTGTGTTGGGCTTTCAGAAGTTATTGCATGTTCTAGTAAGGAGCAAATCATTAAGTTTCTTGAGATCCTTGTTAAGGTCGTCAAAGATGCACTTTGTGATGATTCTCCGGAGGTTCGAAAAATGGCTGCAGAGTGTTTCCAGAGTCTGTACCAAACAGTGGGAGCGCGAACTTTGGAAGAGATTGTCCCCTCGTTGCTTGTAGGCATGGAAAGCAGAGACGAGGCTGCCAAGACAAGAGCTCTCAATGGTATGGCTGGAATACTCAGCGTGCGAAGCAGGGAACTGCTTCCATTTATTATCCCTAGACTTTTGAAATCCCCTGTTAGTGTTAGTCATGCAGACGGTTTGTCGAGCATATCCGCAGTGACTTCCGAAACAATTTACCTTCATTTTAATACCATCATTCCTACACTGATTTCCGAAGTTTCATCGTTCCATGGAGTAGACCTCAGCGAGACGGAAAAATCCAGGGAACAATCAATACGAACCTGTTCTCGGGCAGTGTGCCACAATGTAGATGGTGCAGGTGTGAACTGGCTTATCAGTGAAATTGCAAGCAAATGCACCAACGACAAAGTCTCAGTTCGTAAAGAGAGCTGCTGGTTTTTTCAAATCGTTGTTGAAGAAAGTGAGTGTTTTCTCCCCTTGTTCGTCCTTTTTTGTCTATAGGACAAGGCCGGTCATTTTGAATGATGACAAAACTCCAATTCCTTATGACCCGCGATGGTGTCCCTGAAGGGTTCTACAATGAGATTTCTGTCTGACAATACGCTGCCTTCTCATTTGTTTGTTGGAATAACAACTTCATTTGTTGCACACTTAATCCACTTCTGTCTTTCTATCCACCAGGAAAAGAAACCGCTGATTTTTATGAACAACTCCCAGTAATCTTGCGTGATTTATTGCATGTAAGTCAGCCATCACATTCTTAATTTTTTCACCCTTACTCCATTCTTTACATCTCATGCATTTCTTGTTTTGCGCATACAGCGTTTGAACGATGACAGTGCTGTTGTGCTGAAGTCAACACATGACGCTCTAAATGCGCTCACAACATGCGTCCCTGCTGAAGAGCTCGTCACGCATCTTCCGTTCATTCGCAACCTCATAGCCAGCATGGTTAGTGAAGCTCGCTACCGCAAGGGTGGTGGTGAGTCTATTTGCCGAAGAGTTGATATCTTTCTTTGTACCCTTCACTTCTTATCGAACAAATATTTGACTCTACATTTAAAATTATTCTCTTTAACTTCATCAAATCACAATTAGTTGGTGACGGGCAGTTTTTCTTACCTGGATTCAACATACCTAAAGGTAAGAGATGTGCGTGTGCAATGTGATGGAATTGATATCGGTGAAAATGACGACAATTCAGAACGAGCCTGAAGCCTCATTAAGAGTGACTGAAAAAGTGGAGGTCTTGATTAGTCTTTCGGATTCACAAGGTTCCCTTGTTCTTATGTCATCTGCTGGAATTGAAGTCTCACATTGGTTGCATCATTCATGATTCCCATAGGCCTTGAACCGTTACTGCCGATCTATCAGCGAGGAATTCTGTATGGAGATGCAGCTGTGCGAGAGACTGCTGCTGCCGGCCTTGGCGAACTGATTTCAATTACTGCAGACAAATTCCTTGCAGGTCCATTCTTGATTAAACTGACAGGTCCATTGCTAAGGATAGTTGGAGACCGAAATCCTTCAGCTGTGAAGATTGCCATTATTAAAACACTAGGTCTAATTTTGCAAAAGGGTGGACCTGCGCTCCGAGCATTTGTTCCTCAGTTTCAAACGACATTTGTGAAAGCGTTATCGGATCCATCTCGACAGGTGCGAATAGAAGCAATTAGTGCGCTCGCGCTTCTGATGCCTCTTACGACTCGCGTAGACCCCCTGATCAAGGAGGTGAGTAGTTAAAGACACTGAATTGAAATTTGACACTGAATGTTGTTTCTTGCATCCAATTAATCATTCGAAATCCTTTTACAACAGCTCGTCATGACGTCTACCGGAAAAGGGTCAAGTGCTGCTGTAGAAGAAGCTGGATTGGTAGCTATCCAAACAGCGACACTCGAGGCACTCGCTGTTGTTTTGAAGCACGGAGGCAGTAAAGTAAAACTTCCAGAGAGTGTCCCTTCATCTCTTGAGGCCGGAAAAGAACTAGTTGTTCACGAAGATGAAGGAATACGAGAGAGTGCGTCTAAGGTGATAGGCTATGCTTCTGAGTTGTTGGGAAGAGACGCAGCCAATACCACCGCCAAGGAAATGATACTTGATAAAGTATCAGTTTTAGGCAAAGCTTCCATTGACGTGAAACATGGAACTGCATGTATTATTCGACGATTGTTTTCAACATCAGTTGGAAAAGAAGTCGATAGGAGCCTGTACCAAAGCATCTTGGTCATGACTCAAGAATTAATGAGGGATGATAGTGCAGTAGTAAGAAGTGCCGCGTGCGCAGCGATTGGTGCTCTCCTTGGAAGTTCGACGGACATCAAGTCTACACTAGTTCTTGTTGAAAAAAGCATATCTAACAAAATGGATACGAAAGAAGCCCTCGAAGTACAACAAGCAGTTGCAACGGGCCTTTGTATCACAGCAAGGCTACAGCCGGGTCTGTTCCGCACAAAAGAAGCTCTACCGCTGACAAATGGTGCATTGAAACTGGCAATGAGCGGGGCACAGAGAGTTCAATTTTCTTATAATGATTTTCTTTGGATAGCACTCGACGTTCGGGATGGCGATGGCGGACTTGAAGAATATCTCGCACTCGCTCACTTTGATCAAGTCAAGATAATGAAGCCGCTCTACAGCAAGGTGCTAGCTAAAATGAAACCTGTAAAGGATATGGACTAATACCACAAAATCTACCACCTGAAAAGACAATCTTTGAAAAGACTCAGAAGTGGAATTATAGAAACAAATCACATTAAACACAGATATAATCCTATAGAACCAAGAATTGTTCATCCACATTTTCCATCTTTTGCAGTGTTCGTGTCACAAAAGTCATCATGATTCCTCCATTATCACCCTCTGCAAGCTCAATATATTTTTCAAGTCCTCCCGACATGCGATCACTATGACTGCAGTCATCGTTGCTCATGTAGTCGTCATCTCTACTGATTTGCAACGCAACCCACAAAAATATCTGGAAGGCTTTTTGAACATTGGGTCTTGCTGTAGATGTCGACATGGCCAACATGAGAGCAGCATCCATAATTGGCATGCCCGCTTTGCAGAGAAATACGCTAGGGTGAATTTTTGACGCCTAAGAAATGAATTCAAGACGAAAGGGGTAAGGCATTTCTGTAAGACAAGAATAAGGTAGGAAAGCCAACTGTTGATAGACATTGCTGGGAACTCACAGAAACCAGTCCCCTAGCCAATGCTAATTGGACTTCTACTTGTTCTGTAGCACGCGTTCCTTTGAGAATGTCGCTTCGTAATTCTTTAAGAGCAAGTGTGGATGTCGTCATTGCAATCTTAGGATCTGCCGGGCATGGACTTTTACCAATAACAGGACCAACTGCGCGGTAAGCTGCCGCCCTGACGACAGTGTTTTTATCCTTCACACGCCTTCGTATTAAGTTAATCACAGCATCACAAATTTCTTGGTTTGCCATGATGATTGATCCATGTTTAATGGACAAGATGGACGTGCACGCGAGCAATTTTCCATGTTTAACAATTGCATCCTCATCGCGACCCCTATTTGCCGTGGAAACCGAACATAAGCTGCTTTCTTCATTGCATATGTTCAAAACAACTTCTCGCATGACCGTGGAGGCATCATCTGAATCGCCAGCAGCATCGAGAGCAGCCCCTACAACGCGTGCTGACGCTTCTCTGACGTTACTATCTTTCGAAAACAAAAATTCTCTGCCGACATCTAAACATTGTCTTGCAACTCTATCAGAAACTGCTCCCGCTCTAGAATTACACAGCAATTCTGCTACTCCACTCAGCAGGGCAGTAAGAGTTTTGACCCTGTCGACAGATGCAGTTGCACCGGGCCCAACGATAATGCCCTCAGGCGACGAGGGAGCACTACCAACACTGTTATTGACCGCTTTATCAATCCACTGAGATATAATCTTGTCCAATCCATCTGCCATCCCCCACACTCCACCCCACTTGGCTAATTTTCCCGCTGTTCTTATGGCCTCTTCTCGCACGAATGCTTCGGGCCCAACCAGAGCGGAGAGCAAAGCTGCTAGCAGTGCGTTCCTATGATTAACACTTTCTTTGCTGTCGTCTGGCAACGCCATCCCCCCTAGAGACATCAAAGATGAGACGGGAAAGGCAAGTGCGACATACAACGACAGAATTATGAATGAAACGGGTGTGGTTCATCTGCAAAGTTTTTCATGATTTTTCTAATGGAACTGCACTCACCGTCTCCGCCTCCGGCAAACGGCTTCGGAAAGGCATCTAGCAAAGGACCAACGGCCGTCTCCCAAGATTTGCCATTCTCAATCGCCAAAACTATCGGCAGCTTTCCCGTCCGATTATCAACGACAGCCGCTCCGGCCGGATAAAGAGCCAAAACATCTCTCACCATGGTATGCTGAAGAAAGGATTCTTCTCCTCCAATTATGGAAACACTGGAACCCGAGCGAGCAACAGAATTCGGATGGCGGGAAGAGCCATGAGAACTCCCAAAACTATCCTGTTGGGGAAATGTCGCGAACGCTGCCATTCCATCTCTGGATCGGCTCCTCCCAAACCGCGGATTGTACACTCTATGTTGACGGTGTATACCGGGACGAGTGGCCAAACTGCTCGAAACAGAAACTCCGCTGGAAGCTCCGGCGATGCTGTTGGCAGAAGGTCGTCGAAGGGAGGATACTGCGGTCATGGTACGTGTCATGCAACTCGCCTCAGAGGACGAGAGCCAGTGTTTGATCCTGACCCCGCTTCGATCTTGGGGACGTGCGCAAACGGCGATGTGAAGTGGGAGACGCATGTTTTCTTCGTCGGGTGTTCTTATGGGGTCATATAGATCGCTGCTGTCTTCCACTGTCTCTGTGGGATCATCGGTGTTTGGATCCCACTCGGAAGTATCGTCTTCGTTGCCTTTCTTGTCTTTGGCAGAATGAAAGTCACTTGCATCTGTAGCATTGGACTTATTGTTTCCACAGAGGCATTTCAACACCAACTTAGCCAAGGGAGGAGGACATTCCCACACTGCAGCGGCAGCATGAACCATGCTAAATTTCTGCTGATCATACATATCCATCACATTAACTTCTTTGAATGACCGCGAATGATGGGACGCGGTTTGTGACGAAATGGGTCGATCTTGCGGAATACCCACCAGTCCCACTGTAACGCTAGTGGCACAAACGTCAGCCTTCTTGTCGTCTGTATCCTCGTCTGTATCCTCCTCCGAAACACTTCCCAAATAAGCAGCCTGCAACAAAACCCTCAGCATTTTCCAACATTCATACAACTCTCCACCCTTGTCAATCCGCCTCCTTGCCATATCTGTCGTGACATCGTCTTCCAATGCCTCCATGACCTCCTCGGCATAATCATCAAACAACAAACTGAGCGGAGTCCTGCCCCGCTCATCGGGCAAAGTCGCCGATGCCGGATCCACCGAAAGAAGCTTCCTCACGATGGCAGGACGCGTGGGCGTCCGAAATCCCGTACAGGCGCAATGAAGCGGCGTGCGTCTCCTCCTATCCAACAATCGAGTCGGAGGCAGCGACTGCTGCAAATGCCCCAATGAATCGTCCGACGGCGCCCTCCACCCGGCGCTTCCTCCGTTCTCGTCTCCGTCCTGCCCCTCCTCCTCGCGTCCGGCGGTCAATCTCATGGCCCGTCCCACGGCGGCATCGCTCCGCATTCGATCGACCAATAGACTCACCACCTCGCTCCCCGCTCCGCAATACGCCGCGAAATGAAGAGGCGTCAACCCGTCCGCCGTTCGCGCCGCCACCGCCTCGCACGGACTGTGATTCAACAACGCCTTGATCACATTGGGAGGAGGCTGTCGTCGACACGCCAAATGAAGGGGGGTGTTGCGTCTTCGATCCGCATAACAAGTCTGCGACGCGGCGCCTCGCCCGCCGTTTCGACGGACTCGATCCTCGTTCACATTGTTTTCTTCTTCCTCTTCTTCTTCTTCTTCGTCTCTCCGAGCTTTGTCGCCGTCGTCCCAACCGAAGCCTCCTCCCCCCTCGCTACTGAGACACGTCGGTTCCGTGACGGCTTCGCTGTCGTGGCTGTCGTCGGCCCTCGGAGACTCCGGATCGTCGACGCCGCAGATGGCGAGAACTCGATCCCAACGTCCCACGAGACAGGCGTCGTACAGCGGGGGGGCGTCGACGCCCATCAGGACTCCTCCGGCAACGGCGTGATTGTTGTGGTGGTGGTGATCGGCGGGATGGTGAAAGTCGTCGTCGTCCTCGGCGAAATTGGCGTCGTAGCCGTCGTGGCTGGGAGGGGAGAGATTGCAGGTGGAATTGCCGGGGGAGGCGGGGGAGTCCGAGGAGGGTTTGGTGCGGCGGTGGGCGGTGGAGGCGGCGGGGCCGTAGGGCGTCCAGCGCATGGTGGATTCGATGGCTCCCATGATGGGGATGGTTTGGTGGCGAGCGTGCGGTGAGCGTGTGTTACTTTTTTAGAACGGAATCAAGTTGGACCTGCGGTATGGTAACATGATATCACGAGAGGATTTTGGTGCGACAAAAACACAGGAAGCTGCTGTGAGGAATAAGTCAGACATTGGACACAACATTCAATCACAAATAACACACAACACATACAATGTTTTTACAAGACGCCCATACTTACAACATTGTAAGGCTGATTTTCAACGAGGGAGACGTCTTCCCCGTGTGCCTCGTATGATGTATTGAACTCGACGTTGTTGTCGCGTTGCGTATCCCCTGGAATTGTTGTCCGAGCTATTACGTTGTCTATTCTTCTTCCAACCGGGGTAGCGGCATCCGGAACGGGGTGGACAAATGGAGGAACGAGACGCAACTCTTTGCCTGGCCATGAAAATATCCAGGGTCTTTGTGTTGTATAATTCTAATAGCACAGAGGAAAAGTCTACCGTAACGTTGCACAGTAGGAGTGTCCGGTATCTTTAGTACAAATGACCTTTCAATTCCGAAGAGTGCAATAGATTCTCCAGCCCATATTTTTGAGGTCGGGTAAAATACCTGTCACACACACATCCATTCGTGAGCCCTGCATTCCAGTGTATCACTGGCTGCGCGCACAATCTAAAAAGTTGAAATATATTATTGTTCAGAAAATTCCACAACGCGAGAATTTCTTCCACATGCAACTAACTCACCAATGACTGTTGATATCATGGTCCCCAACAAATATTATTGTTAAAAAACCACCAGTGTGGTATTTTCCGTTGGCCGTACCAAGTCCCATATGGGACTTACAATACTATCTCCGAATAGCATAGTGTATTCCAATGATTTAAATCCCACTTCGGTGGTCACCACAGTGGTAGTACCACCGATTTTTGTGCTAACAAATTAACATGGTTGGGCCTAAAATACCACTGTCGTGACTAACATAGGGTACAAAAAAATATTAGTCACGCTCACTTCCATCACGCACTCTCTCACAAAGAGAGCGATCATGGC
>JALLPD010000408.1:0-16357 GCA_036940065.1 Cyclotella cf. meneghiniana
CAGATTATTGATTTAGAAGGCATTTTCTCCCCAACAGATAAGTGAAAAACCGCGAAAACATGTGAAACAAAAAATTATCACAACATTAGCGATACATTCGAATTGCAGTATCCCGCGTCACCAACATAGTGGGAGTCAACCATAGAACAAAAGTTTGACAACCTCTATTGAACCGTTCTGGCACGATGATGCACGACTACCTATTGTATCGCACGATACCATACAGAATTGACGAGTCATCGGGATATGTCGATTTTTTTGTATGCATACCTTACCATAACCCTATCATGCCATACCGAGACCATACACCGTATTGGGTCGATGGCTGGTCAATGGTCCATATTATGAGGTGCACGGCTTTCTTTGGGTTTGAAAGCAAGACACACCAAGCACCTTGTTAAAGGCATATTGATCCTTCACAGTGTTTTAAGTATTGTATGGTACTAGTCACAAACCAAGATCTCTTACTGTATGGGCAAGATCCTAGGTCCAGCACAATATGTACATTTGACATCAATACAACAGCGAGAAAGCTCAAGGACACCAGACAACCACAGAGGGTTGCCATCCAGGAGGATACGGGCGTTGAAAGTCATTGCGCTCATCCATTTTTATGCCCACCAACACAGAGAAGAAAATCGAGCTGTAACCACCATGACGATCAGCGAGGAAGCTACTTCTCCTCAAGACCGCGACGGTGGCCACAGGTTCTCGCCTCATCTAGATATAGAAGATCTCGTCCGTCTGTTGGATGAAAAAGCGAGGGCCGCGGACGAGAGAGCGAATGCTGCAGATGAACGCTCGCGTGCACTGGCAGAGAGGATAGCGACCCTGGAAAGTCAACTTCAAAGTACATTTCTTTCTCAACGTCCTTCTTTACTCACGTCCTATGAATCTCATCGCAGTCAACATTCTTCGGATCGCAATGTGTTTTCTTCCGAGCGAAGAATATTTGCTAACAAAGAGAACGACGATGCAAGACAAACTGTAGTCGGGGTGCGCGAGGAATACAAACCGGACTGTAATGATAAAGTCGTTGATCTGGCAGAACGCCTTCAATTGATCGAAACCCGCTTAGATGAACGTGAAGATACCAAACTTGGGACGGCACTCTGCAATGAATACACACTCCCTGAGAGTACTTTCTCTTTATTGGTTACCGAGCACCCTCTCTCTTCGCCTTTCATTTTTGCGGTTTTCACAGCGACTCTGTCGATAACCTGCCTTGGATTGGTTTTGGCAGATGCCGTTTCAAAAGGCACTGCTGGCAACCGGCTGAATGTTCCGTAAGTATGTTAAGTTTATGCTATTGTCAAGTCTGTTGAATTACCTCTCAATCTGTTGAATCTTTGCCGAAACTTTTATTAATGATTAGTCCCGGAGTCAGCTCTGCTGTACGTGGGGCACAGTTCGTAGGCCTTCTAGTGGGTGTCTTATTTGAAGATGAATGTCCCCAAGGACTTCAGCATATCGCGCATGGTGCGGGTCATATACTTCTGCTTGATGGGACTAAGAAAATTCACAAGAGGTTAATTGCAGTTTCAGTCCTACGTCTCGTTGTTGGGTATCTGTTTCTGTCGAGTCTCTTTATCAATGTTGTGCAAAATAGCGACGTTATTGCAATATTTTATGACGTTCTTGCACTGGTAAGAATATTAGTTGTATTTTGTGACATTGGATCTTCAATATTTGATGTGTCCATCATCTTCATGTCAGGAGTTTGTGGAAAATATCGATGACACTGCACATGCTCTGGCCATGAAAGGTTTCTTGGGACAGAAAATGTTGGTTGCAACCGTTAAGATGCACATTCTAAAAGTTCCGGTAGATGCACCAAGGCCTTCAATCATGCAAAGCAGAGACCTATTTGGTGACAGTCAGAGATCAGTTCGCAAGGGACTATTTTCTTCTGGCTCGTTGATTTCAAACAGCAGGTCAAACAATTCCGCTCGGCTCATTTACTTCTTGAATGCAATCATTCTTTTATCAGGTTTAACGTACATTTCTGTTATGCAATCGCGTGGAGAGTATCGATGTCGCAGACTTAATGTTTCGTTCAAGGAAGAAATTTGGGAAAACGCAACAATAGCTCTGCCTGATGGAAGCATGGACACGAGGTTGCTCGTTTATCCATACTTTAATGGGATCTACGCAGCACAAGGAAGCGGTAAGTATCTGCTGTAATCATTCATCCGCTGTATGCATGACGGGAGTTAACCATTCACTGTGAGCGTGTGTAGTTGACGGTCATCCTCGATATATTGAGCAAGACAAGTTTAGTGGTAGTCCCTTTGTCAATAGGAATGGCGCCGAAATAAGATACTGCGGAGAAATCGAGTCATGGGTGTTCATGGTGAGATAAGGAAAATTGCATGTGAGGATTTTTTCCCTCTGTAGTTTGACTTAATGTGTACATCTTTTCTAATCCAAAAGCACTCTGAAATTAAGTCATCAAATGAATGCGGATGGTTGTTTCGATCTTATCAGGTATCTACTGAAACAAACTACGACATAATCAATGCTGCAAGCGATCCTTGGATTGCGTGGACGGGAGAAGTGGTGTGGGATTCCCAAGTCGCCATTGAGTGTACAACGTGTTCGGACGATTCATACTGTTCCTACCAAGGAACTTGTAAGTTGATGGATGATTCTTATGGTTGATCTCCCCTTTCATCTCATTCTCTCTTGCCAATGTGCAGGTAATAATGGTGCGTGCTCATGCAAGGACGGCAGACGCGGTGAGGACGATGCGCAAAGATATTTTTGTCTCGTATTTATTTTATTCATTTTTCGTCTGATAACGTGTATCAGGTGTCTACTGTGAGTTTGAGAAACCGTGCTTGTCATTAGCAACAGAAAAGGCCAATAGAGTTGGTGAGGCAGAAAAGCCGAACAATATGAATGTCGATCGGTTACTATTGATTTTCGCTCACACGATCCATTTTTTCTTACATGTTTGGAAGGCTCGCTCGGAAGTCCGGCTGAACAATGGGTCCATGATAATCCGATCGCATTGATGACAAATCACGTTTACAATAGGCCTGTCTACATACAAACCAACTTAACTAATAATCCATTTGATTGGAGGAAATTCGAGTGAGACGGATATGTGTTCCGTTAGTTCAAATATTTTTTTGTCTCTTTAACTTGATCTTGTGCCGTGTTCATGAAATAGTGTGCGAGGGCGAGAACCGACTTCTGTGCCTTCTCTCCAACCCTCCGCGCCAACTTTTGTTCCGACGTCACTAGTGGGAACAGTCACAATACTATCCCCAACAGCACCGTAAGAAGAAAGGAACGTGTTTTACCTTTCGCATAAAATTGATGCGCTAAATAAGATCTCTCTCCTCTCACCCAACAGCACAATATCGCCTAGCCCTACGTCTATTCCTAAATTCACGCAAGAAAGTCCTTCTCCCTCAACCGTCATTGCAGGTACTTTCTACGTATCTCCATCTCCTACCCCTTCAGCAATATTTACCCCAAATCCCCTTCCAACAAACGAATCGCACTCCGTTCAAGGTTTCTCTCCTTTATCACCCGTTGACGCGCCTCCTCCCTATACCGAGCAGGCTGCTACCTCGGCGCCAACAAGTGCACCAACTAAACCATGGTATATGGCAAATGAATACGAACTCGATGTAAGTAGACCTAATTTGTGGTATTTTTCTCGTTGAAGGCCGTTCTGACCTCATTAACTTTCATTTACGAAAAGGTGGAGGATTTTGCGGAGCACGACGATTTTTTTGAGAGCAAACCCTTACATGACTTGGAGGATATCATGCTAAATTATTCCGTTGTCATGTCATTTACCGGTTCTCGCTTTTATGTCACAATCGTAGAGCCAGATGACACATTCAATGAAATCTTCCCTCAGGATTATCACGTGAGCCTCTGTCTGACGACTTGCTTTCAGTTTTTTGTATCTGCCTGACACGGAAGACATGCAATTTAATTCGAAGGCATTTTGGGACAACGCGTTCGATATTAACAGAACGTTCGTTATCAGTGATAACACCAATGCAGGGACGCCTATTGGGTGAGTCGAAGGAAGAAACTCATTGATGTCCTCTTGACACTTTCCACGATTGACGCTTACTTGAGTTACTTCGCGTCCATTAGAATTGATTTCTTTGAAATGCGGCGAAGGTGAGCAACCCGAAGATGTACAAAATGTATGGCATTATTGTTGAAGTTTTCTCGTACTTAGGATTCGACGTGCTCTCTAAGGATCACATCCGTCAAAAACCAAAACATAAAATTTTCGTATGGTCCCTTTGGTGCTTTAATTCCCAACATGAATTACGAAGGAGCAGGTTTCTTCCATTGTCTTACTACACCGTAGACGTTCTCGTGTTTCACTTTTGCCCGAAAGTAATCGTTGTCCCTGGCACACTATGCTTTAAGTGGAGATGATGGTCTCTGTGCTCAGTATTTTTTTAGATGTTCATTAGCTGATCACAAGATAATTAGATAAAACTATAGATCTTGCTGTTTTTTCGAGAGCAGGTTATGTTACACTAAATGTAGGAGTTAATGATTGTACCATTCAACCGCATCCTTCCAAAAAGCGCCGTCCTCTCCGCGACTCAAATACTGAATCCATCGTTCGTCATCATGTTCCAACTTCTCTCTTCTTAATCTATGATCTCGTTTCAGCCAGTTAACGTGATGATCAACGTAAGCATCGTATGCTGACCTTGAATCAACACATGTCTTTTTTCTGAGAAAGTGACCCGGATAACAAAACTGCTCCAATTCTAAAGCATCACTTTGACCTCTTTTGAAAAAAGAAGAAATATACCATCGGCCAGCCACAAAAACAATGCTTTCATTCATCAGTACCCACCTATGTCCTCCGTTTTGGAGGACATCATATAACAGGAGCAAATGCCTTGGTCTCGAATTGGTAGGCTGCAAAAATAAGTAATTTGTTTCAAGCTTCTCTAAATAGTTCTTTGCAGTCAAAATCTCGATCATAGTATGCACGCCCATTCCTGCCAAGATTATTGCATCTGCCTCGCCAGTTTGTAATGGTGATAATCCAGCTCCAACCCGAAAGTCGATAGGTAACGCAGTCGAATGTTGAATGGACTCTACTGAAAGATTGTCATGTCCATCTCTTTCTGATTTGTGCGAAAGAGATTTATTTATTTTATCCCAAGAAACGAGAGCGCCCTTCAGTGCCTTGAGTGAAATGTCTGTCCCAGTGACTTTCGATAGAAACGAAGCATCGACGAAATTACTTTCTTTGCCTCCTTTGGTCAATTGCGAGGAAAATAAAGCCATAGTTGCTAAGCTAATTGAAAGAATACCATGGTCGCATCCAACATCTGCAATAGACGTCAACTTATTTGCTTTCACTCGATCGTTAGAACTGCAATCTTGGAAGTAGGCCAACATGACAAGGTCCAACAATGGGCTCATTCTCGCCCATGTTCTTTGAAACGAGCGTCGATTCGAAGATAAAACTTCCATAGTATTCTTGGCTACAGACATCAAGTTCGGTGTAATCTCTTTGGCGTCGTTGGTTTGCGGTTTTGACGTAAGACATGTGCGGAAACGGTCATATCGATTTTGTTTCGAGTTGTTAATGCCTGAGACCCCTCGCGAAACGGAAACCAGAGGTGGGAACGAGTATCTTTTGGAATGTGCATAAGAGAATCCCACTGAATGAGCGTCGATAGGACCGCGCCGATAGCTTTTGCGAATAATTGCGGATGGTCTATAAACCTGCCTGTTAGAATGTGAGTTGCGTAGGCCTATGGAAAGTGCATGTCTCAGCCAAAGGGACCGACCGGCAGCGCTAGCCATTTCTCCGCAGAGCAGTTGGTTCAAATGAAACATGCTGTAGAGGAATGCTATGGATCTATATTGTCTCATGACTTCAAGTCTATTGCGATGCTTTTTATCATGGGCGCGTGTTGGTAGCAGTTGGCTGCCGGCAGCCAACCTGCAGTCTTCTGCACTCACCTATGGTACAAGTTAGAATTCACTTTGAGCCGATGAATGTCAGATATCTTTGGGGGACTCAATATCCATGCCCTCAGACCAGGCCAAGATTGCACAACCCTTTCGGACATCTCCAAGGCTTAATTGACTGGCAAAGTGAGAGAAACACGTAGAAATAGAACATTTTTCACATAGGAATAATTGAGAAAAAAAATTATCTTCAAAGTAGGCATTTGGCTTCAAAGTACTTTCTCACTGGTAAAGGGCATTCATATTGAATTGTGAGTTGTCTGGTCGTCGGCCGTCGATGTGGCACAAGTTTACTGTCATAACGTCAACGATACATTTTATATATGTACTTGTAGTTAGGTTGATACAACATGTGAATGGGTGTAGAAAATGGCGTGAATCCAAGTCAATGAAAATACGGTACAATAACAACGTTGTCCACGTGGTTTATGCTTGACTGTGACATTGGATTATACTTGAAGGCCAAGTAATCAACAAGTCAGTCGTTAAGAGTCGCCGTAATTAACCACCTTATACCGCTATCCACCAGCAGTCGTCGCGTTCAAAACCGCCCTAGCTTCAGCCTTATTCAGCAGTATTATTGAAGCACATTTTGATCAGGTCCATTGACGCATGTAAACAACTTGTAATGGCGCCTTCCTTACAGTCCTCGAGCCGCCCTTACACGCTGGTCAATACGATACTCACGGTTATTCTATGCCTGGGATTTGACACAGTCTCCAATGCATTCACACCAGCCAACAATAAAGTTACCAAATCCAAAATAAATACGTTTCTTTCGCACCAGATGAAGATCTCTTTCTCGCCGCACCATACATTATCGATGACATCTTCTCCAAACAACGAGAACCTGTCCGGAGTGATTGACTTGACTGACGAAGACGAAGAAGATTCACCCCCAACCATCCTCGCGACTAACACGCCCACGAAAAAACAAGTGATTGCACCATTTCTATCGCAGGGAGAATTAAGCGACGATCCAAACCTGCTTTCCCCCGACTTTAAAGATACCAAACAAACAAGGGTGATCATTTATATTATATTGACGCTGGTTCCGATTTTGTTTTTGGTGCCGCTCATGATTGGGAGTAGGGATTTGATTCCGTTGGATGCTCTACCTCCTGTGGAGCTTAATTGATTCTGTCCACGGGAGGGGAGAGGTTTCATTTTGATTTTTGCGACGAGAAGAACGAAATAGAGAATTTACACTGCTGTTGTAAAAAGGGGATGGTGGATTCTAACTTGTCCTGACTAGATTGGTAAAGGCTGTGCAATGAAATGAGTGAAGCTGATAATTGAACCAAACTAATCTGAGTGGGCGTCTAGATTATGGGCGAGGAAGTCGTGTCGCTGACATAAAGAAGGGTGCGGTTTAAAAGTATTTTCGATATAACTGTGATGCTCTGACCGTTACTTGTTCATCAGACGGAGAGCTTAATGGAAATTAGACCTTACTCATTATTCCTTATACATCTCCATGAATGCTCGTTCAGGGGCATTAGCACTGCACAAGGAATTATTATTCAAGTATGGAGGAATACATTAAAAATATAGCGGACATAACAATAGGCTCAACAGTTTATTATTTTCTCGTCGGTGTCTGAAAACAGCGGTTTCGTTGGCGATGAAATTGTGGAAACGCTTATATTCGAATTGATGAACCTCTTAAAGACATTGTCTCAAGGAAGAACAGGACATTTGATAGCTTATTTCTGGAACATCTCAATATTCTTGAGGCTTAAGTCGACTCTATCCAATCGGCCGTCTACCAAATGTGCTGTTAAATCCTGAATGCCATTAAGAATGCTGTGTTCAAGTCTCTGAATATCATTGAATTTTTGCTATTGCAATGAGCACTTCGCCACACTTCAAAACCTCTTAAACGAAACGTCCTTGATTGTCTTTTCATCACTTTGGTCATGATATAGTCTGAAACTCCCACTACAGATCACATGGAACAAAACTCTCAGTCCCCAATTTGCAGGATCGGAAGCCTCGATTTCAATTGGGGAGTCAGCCTCGTTAACGGAATTAACCTCAGCCATATACAGTAAATTCTATGTCCCTGCCCTCATGGTATTTAAATGGTTTACCGCGATAATATCCTCGCTATCGGACGAATTATTACCAGTTGCAAAGCGTTCAAACTGGAAGCCGATGTAATCCATTCTGTTTACGACGAGAATGCATCTCGTGCCTGGAACAAGTGAGTCTGTGAACAGTCTAGAAGAATCTCGAGTTGCTCGCATTCCAAGCACGGAGGTGCAAACGCAAAAATCTATGTCGTTCATATCTATATTCCTCGCTAGGTTATATACAGCAAAGATGTAAAAGAATGAGACGAGAGTCCGTATAGATATTATGACTACAAACATGTTTTGCTTACCGCCAAGGCAACGTGGGACACCTCTGATCAAAAACAGCTTGACTGGAAGATTGAAATTCATGTTGCTGGCCAATTAATGGTTTGAGACGAGATGGTTTGCCTGCAACATTGATGCATCCAATAATCTCATCCACCGACGCGATTCTACTCAAATGTTTACATGAGGCATCCTAGGATCCCACGAGTAATAACCCAGATCTCACAGGGGACGAAAGACTGATAAGCCTCCCTGATTGACTTCCTTTACTAAATTGGAATTTCGATTTGCACCTGTGCCATAATACGCTCTGCTACTCCAACCCAAAAGCGAGTTCAGGCTCCCCTTGTCTTCAATTTGTTTCAAGATAGCGGTGCAAGTTTGATTGTGTGTTTTCCAATCAGGAACATTTAATGCAACACGGTCGCATGTTGTACATTTCAGTGGAGCAGACTGTAAAATACTTTGTGCTCTCTGCATTCGCACATCAACAAACAGAGACATGGGGGGATGAAGTGAAACAAATGCACTCTCTAAATGATTCATCAATTCATCCGGAGTGACGAAGAATAACGATGTAAATGATTGAATGTGATATCGTCTAGTGATACATGTTGAATCCAAATCGGAAGATATGATGTGAAGATGAAGTGGTTTTAACGATGGAATTGCATGATATCCAAGCTTTATTGACATATGTGCATTGCCACTTTCATTTTGAATGCTTTCGTGTAAACGACGTGCAATATTTCTCCCGAGTGTATGAAACTCTCTCAACTCGTCTAAATGATAAGGAGTCAAATCATTCATTGTCTGGACATCGTTGAACATTTCACCCAAATGCCGCCGGCGTGGCATCAGTAGACAGTGATATTTTGCCTTTGGGAACTTATCGTAAATGCATACATATTTGTCATTCCGGAACAGAACGATAGGAACACGGCTTGAACCGTTGTTCGATTCGATAAAAGACAAGATATCCAACAGAGCATATTGCCACGATGACGCTTGTGGAAAGTCATGTACTTTCGGAGGGCTGTATGATAGAGGAGGTACAATGACAAAGTCTTCATTCATGTTACCGTACGATATGAGTTTATATCACCACTGCAATACCTGCCTATATTGCCATTGTCTCGTCAGTGAGTGAGCAATGCGGTCAGTTATTAGAAAAGAGATGTAAAGACACACACTGGTTTGAAATTTAAGTTGTTCTGTTTCCATTTCTATTTTTCTGTTCTCCTTTCGAGTAGCTTTCGAGTGGTTGTTCACTGAGTGCCACGACCCACGACCTGCCACGACTGTGCCTTTTGATTTGTCTACCGGCGCCAGTTCCTGCCAGTTCTTCTGTTCCAGCCTGCGCAACAGAAAGCCACAGCATTCTTTCCACCGAGCACGGGATGAAACTGATGAAGCAAATTGGTGCTAAATTGGTGTATTGTATGTTGTATATAGAGGTAAGTATCCTCGACTGAACAAAGATCTATAGTGGGCGTGCCATCTTATTTTTAGTCCACTAAACATACAGACTTGTGCGGGTGCCCTCCTCACTACGATGCCCAAACCGCCCTCTTTATTTGATGGCTGATGGCTCTGGCAGGCTCTGGCCACGAAAGACTTTCATGGCTGCCTGGTGACACATCATGATGTTGATGTCCTTAATACAATATATGGTATTTATGCAAAATTATGGACATATGGGGCGTCCCCGAGCACATGGTATGGTACCGTTTTGATATCCACTCTAGAGAGCGACTGAAGTAAAAAGTGAAAATATCATCATGAGAGCAACGTTTTTCTCGTCATCATTTCTCCTGATCCTCACCACGACCATAATGCTCAAATCTTTCGTTTCTCCAAAAACACTCCGAGTTGGATTTGGGCATCGGCCATCGACTGCATCCAGAAGGATCCATGGGAGAAAATTGCAGTTTGCCGTCGAACCCATGTTTTCGCTACGAAAAGTTAACCAATGTAAAACATGTACATTCAGCACGTCATCGGTCGATATCATATCAAGCAAACCGCCGAAAGAACCAAATCAAAATCCAGGCATTACAAATGCATTACATACAGTCATGGTCCATCGCAACAAGCAATCATTGGCATTTCGAGAGGGGACTCCACTTGTCTTCACAAAATCGATTGCTGCGACGTACACTGAAATTCTTGGATCTAGTTTAGTGGAGAGTTCGCATGATGGTTAGTTTTTGCCATGTCATTCCTCGACTTAGCCGTTCATTGTCATATCGATGATATTCTAGTCGGGCAGTAATTTGACACCTCTTATTTCTGCGTTATTTCGCCAGCTATGAAAGACATACCCTTCGGAGCATTGGTTGCAGTAGTTGTAACCAGAGATGCATCGGGTGGCGACTCAAACGCACCAACAATCAAAAATAAGTCTAAGCGAACAACCTCTGCCAACGCCGAGAAGGGTCATTCGACTCATCAACACTTCACATTCAATGGAGAAAAGGGAGCAAAACACAAAGACGAAATAAACAAATCACAATTGATTGGATACGGTGTCTACAACCCGCATAGTATGTATCGTGTCCGAATACTTCTTCATGAAAGCCTTCATCCGGGGTTGTCAAAAGACATCATTTCTATGAGGAAGCGGATTCAACGAGGGGGTGTCGATGGAAATGCCGTTGATGCAGATAGTAGTGCTCTGCTATCCATTCTTGAGAGAAAAATCAATGATGCAATATATCTCCGTCTTGCGATGAATTTGCCATCGCCCGGAGTGACTGACACGTATCGACTAATCAATGGGGAAGGGGACGGGTTATCAGGGTTAGCAGTTGATATTATTGGCGGCACTACGGCAATCATCATGTCCTCTGCTGCTTGGTGCGAAATACATAAGAATCACATCATATTTTCATTGGAGAAATCTCTAAGAAAGCATCCTTCGTATAAAGATGAGGATGTTGAGGTTATTTGGCGAAACACTCCGAGCAGATTAATTCAGGATGGGTATGAGGTTGATAATACAGGTTTGAAGAATGATGATGTCTCGGTAGTTGCCACGGAGTCATCAGTTAAATACTTAACATATCCTTTCTCGGATGGTCAGAAGACAGGATTTTACTGCGATCAAAGGGAGAACAGAATGATGATTGCCAAGTATTGCCAGAACAAGCGAGTCTTGGATCTATGCTGCTATTCCGGGGGCTTTTCTTTAAATGCCATGATTCGTGGCAAGGCAGCATCAGCTCTGGGTATTGACTCTTCGCAAGATGCAGTTGACGCGGCTGTGGCAAACGCTCAGCTAAACGGTTTGGATCGCGCAGACGTCTCTTTTCTACGTGACGACATCGCTTCATTTATGAAAAATGCAATTGAGCGTAACGATGAATACGATGTAGTAATTCTCGATCCTCCCAAACTTGCACCGTCAATATCATCTCTTACGAAGGCATCGAGGAAATACCATTCTTTGAATAGAGATGCGATGAACTTGATCAACAAGTCTCGCGGTGGATTACTGCTAACATGCACGTGCAGCGCTGCCATGACACAGCAAAGTGGCGGCCAGTATTTCTTGAGTATGGTGAATACTGCTGCGCTCTCAGCTAAACGGCAAGCAACACTTTTGCAAGTTAACGGGGCGGCCCCTTGCCATACGCAATCTCCTGCATCCTTCCCTGCAGGAAATTATTTAACTTGTGCACTGTTTTTTGTTGGACCATCAGATACGTGAAATGCACACTGTAGATTACAGTAGAGTCAAAAGCAAAGAGCTAAATTCATTGGATTAAAGATACTTTCTTCTTTCATTGGAACATGAATTATTGACAGTGCTCCGTAAAGGGCGAAAAATTGAACATGTGAGTGTATGAAGTCACATTGACGATAGTAATTCTTATCTGAGTATGCAGCGACCTTCAATGCGGATTGAATCATCTGTCTGGCGCACAGAGCTTCTAGTAATGCGAAGGCGCTGGGTTGCGTTGCTGTCGTCTTGCTTATGTCGTTTGAAGCAGGTACAATGAGAAGTAACCTATTGCGGCACTACATAGAACTTTGTCTATTCGAGAGCCTCAGTATCGCATGAGTCGATTGAGATGGCTCATCCCTCTCTTTTATTCGGTAATTTCACGTTTATTGGTTTTTTGAGCTTAGATTTTAGTTTAATTTTTGATATCGAAAACAGAAAATTCAGCGCAGACCCGACTGGCCCCTCGCTATCAATGACGATGTTTGTAAATCTTAATGAAACTAACGCTGGTGCTGGATCATCGTCTACCACGATTACCAAACATGATCAAACCGTTTCTGGTCGATTTCGTAGGTCGTGTAACTTGGATAACTACGGTAATAGCTTGCCTATTGACAAAACTTCTCGATCAGGTAGTCGTAGAGAACGTATGGATGAGATTGGAAGAGTTTCCTACGTGGGCATGGTGTTCATTCAAGGGGCCTTGTGTGGCTTGAGTATCCAAACACTTTACCGCTCTTCTGTTTCAGAATTGATGGTAAATGATAATGAGAACCGACGGTTGTATTTTTTGGCAATCAGCATGGCACTAACATCATGTCTATGCATGATTGAGAAGTCGCCAGGACGATTTGAGACTTCTGATAGTTCAAATCGCTATGACACCTCATACCTGTCTGCAATTGTGTATTTTGTTGCCTTAGTCATTACACTTTCAAGCTCAGTTGTCGACACCAATGCAACCAGGGACAATGATCACATGTTAACCAATCGTAGCTCAAATAATGCATTGGAAGTTACCAGATCAGTCATGTGCATCATAGGATGGTTGATATCATGTTACCACATCTATTGTTTTGTAAATGATTCCTGGAAAGAAAAGCAAGCATCTTGATCAACCAAGCATAATGAACACAAGACTGCAGGGAATATTAAGAGCAGCATTGAAAACCTTCTTACCGCTGCCTGGTATTCCAGATGTATGAGCACATTGATCAGTGATCAGTGGCAGTGTTACTAATCCACATCACATTGCACGATGACAATCCAGTGATCCTGTGATAGTCACAAACTTCTCCACTCCTGTCCATGAGATAATATTTTTACTTGACATAGATGACAGTGGTAATCAATGAGGAGTGCAATTGTTGGCTTTTTGTGGCCAAATTGCTAATGAAGAATGTATGTGTCAACTATGATTAATAAAATATATAGTCCTACAGTATAACCTATCATGCATTGTGCCATAACAACTCAGAGAGCTCATTTCCCTCAAAATTTGTATTACAAAAATGTCCCTAACAACCTGGACCATGACTTTATCCTCATTGTCTGACAAAGGTACCTTAATTCTAGTAGAAAACATGGTTACGCTGTAATATGTTCCAAGTATGTACATGCTCTCAATACCACATTTCTTGCATTCAATCACTTCAATAGTGATAGAATACCATGTACACAAGTGTCCTTTGTTTCCAAGATTACAGTGATGTGAAACCTAGCCTAGATACCTAGGTTACATAATTGGGCGTCTTCTTTCAACCATTGCATAATTAAAAATGATCTGAGGTGACCTCATTTTTAAACCTAGTTATCTACATTTTCTAGGCTGTGTCAAAAGGATGTATAAGTTTACCAGCAAGGCAGGAAAATTCACATGTGGAACTTTTTGGCATGCCAAATTGATGACAAATGACAACAAGGAACAACTTTCAATTTTCGGAACCATATGAAGACCTTATGAAGACATTAAGATCACTGTGTTATGTCTCTGATGACCTTGTGATGACCCTGGCAATGCTTGGTCATGACCTTGCAACAAGGCTGATTACTATTTGTGAAGTCTTGTGACGACCCTTGTGACAGCTGAAGACTTATCATATGATGATCCACCATGAAAACACTAATGACCTTCATGATGACACTGATGGTCGTTGATGACTCAGAAAACTTGGAGTCATATAGAAATATACTATGTGTACTATTATGGTGGTGCCAACACCCTCCAGCAACTGTCAAATAGGTAGATATGTCATCTTGTTGATGACATCTGTTTTGCAATCCATGCAACTTGCAACTTGCTATCAACCCTCTGTACAGTATTAAATACCCACTGATGAAAAGAAAGACCAAGGTAATGACAATGACAATGAGCAAACCTAAGTGACAATGTGGTGAAGGTCTTGTGACAATCCGTGTGACAAACATGACTACCTTTTGATGACCCAAGTAATGACTCCTGACTAACTTATGGCAACCCAACTGATGTCAGTTGACTACCTTGTGGTGACTCGACTTAAAAACTGGCAACAATCCTAATAATTAAGTGACAACATCTGATAACTCTAGCTAGCAATTTTTATCATCAAAGTCAAAACTTGCCTGTCTTGCAGAGGTGCCCATGTTTTCTATTAACATATGTTTTATAGAAATTTCATTACTTTGCTCCAATTGTGCACTTTCACCTGTGACTGTCCATTGGAGCATTCTCTATCAGAACTGTGAGCCTGTGTTTTATTTTATAAACACTCTCAACCATGACAATAATTGACCCATGTATCATATGTCCGCATTCTGGTTACAAGATCCCCCCACGTTCAAAAGAAAAGAAAGAAACCAAAATATTTTACTTTATTTGAGCATCAGCAATATTGATGACGTATTCCCAACAACCTTGAGCTCTTTGGAAAAAACACTAGACTGCAAGTCTGTTCAGAGAATGGAGTAGATTGTGAAAATTTTTGCCTGAGCGGTTTCCTTGTTGATGTCTACAAAGTCTAGGTTTACATTGCCATTGTTTCTTTTATTGAAATAGATTATCATTGAATTTTTCATCTTCCATGTCAAGAACTTAGTTCAAAACAATATCGCCTCTTGGTATCATTTGAAGCCAGTTTCTTCCATTGGGTGTTCTCTGAATGACAATTTTATACATTATCTAGTGGCTGGGGGATGTTTGGCTTACTTGCTATGTGCGCTACCTTTGTTTATCAATGAAAAGTAGTATGAGTTGCATGCTGGCTACTTTCTATGCAATTTCCTTCTGGTCCCTCCTTCTCTGAAATCTATGAATTCACATTATTTGATAACAGTACTACGGTTTTGAGGTTCGTTAAAACCATAGATTAGCATAGAAAGTGTGTATCATATTGGAGGGAATGCCCATTTATGACTGAAAGTCTGTATGCAATTGCTAAAAAAGATTGTATTTAAAGGAAATGCATATGTTTTGTAGCCCATCCCCAATAAAATAATTCTATTTTGCTGGTTTTCACAAAGCCTTTCTAGACACCATGATGATAGACTGGCAGAGGGAACCACAGCTTATCATTGGGGTATGTAGACTATTATGAGAGTGTGTACTGATTACAATCTATCACAGGGTTCTATATGTAGTGGGGGATCTCTAGCTTAACATAATACAGTACTTGGGGGATGCATCCCAATATGGACTTTTCTTGTGGCATGGTCAGCACAAAAAGGTAGCAGCAGGAAGATAATTGCAGTAAGAGTGTCCCCAATTTGTAAAAAGTAATTGACTCTTGTACAAGTACCAGCTTGTGTTTGTTTTGTAATTAGTGACTCTTGTATCTATATAGAAATACTTAAGTTCACCATGGACAATATGCTCAGTACACAGTAAACCTATAATTTACATAATTATAATGTAATGAATTGAGACAAGCAATTTGTTTGTGGAAGTTTTTATGTAGTAAATAGGACTGGTTATCCAGTTGATTGGAATTTATTTGGAAATTATGAGCTATTTTGACAATAAAGTGAGGACTAAAGATTGTTAGTCCTCATGTAAATTATATGATAAACATTAACCATCACTCCATGTTATCATGGTCTTGAAAGATAACTTGGTCTTGGACATTAACTTGGTCTTGGTGGCTATTGTGGTCTTGATCAGAGGTCTTAGTCTTGTGAGACTACTTGGTCTTGATCACACCTGGTGACAGGGTGAGGGTGTATGGCCCAATGAGGTCCACACATACTGCCTTTCAAGGGGTGGTGATGGCTAGCTTAGCAGGTAGTTTACCATACTTGTGCTTTTGCC
>JALLPD010000409.1:0-16430 GCA_036940065.1 Cyclotella cf. meneghiniana
TTCTGAGAAAAGAGTGATAGTTTTCTGAGAAAGAAAACATAGTTTCTGAGAAACTTATCTCTTATTAAATTGCATACTTCCTTTGGTCAAGAAATGGTGCAAATGACCCGTAGAGGTTTCAGGTGAAAGCTTTTGGGGAATACTCAAAGACGGTCAATAATTGGCCTATGTCAGACATGCCTTCATTTCAGTTCTAGCAGGACAGGGACATCTTGTCACTATGCAATGCTATGTTATGAGTGAAAAAACAACAGATTTTCCTCCACTCAAACAGAAACCTCCTCCTTGCTATTGGGATTGTCACACACTCCTTCAAGAGTCAACGATTCATCCTACCAAATGTGCAGAATTGTCACGACTTAGCCAGACTACATTGGTGTCAAGGATACTTCCGGTCATGGGGTAGACAACATCTTTGTAGGTGAATATCCAATTTTTGTTCCTACCTGTTCTGGGTCAAGTAGCCCTGGGATATCAAATAGTGCTTGGCCAATAAGTTCATCACAAGCTCCAACCTGGAGCTGATGGATGTTGTTCTACTTGGTTTGCCATGGAACAGGTGTGCCCCTTGTGGGTTGCATATCATATTACCATATTCAGTGTCAACATGCCCACAGGTTGAAAAAATGTCTGAAAAATCATGCATTGCAAAACAACTGATTTGTTTGCTTACATTTTGCTTAAAGAGGAATTGTGTCTTGCCACTCATGCTGTTGCATGTCAAAGGGACCAGACTGACATACCCTCATGGTCATTATGGAATAAACCAAATGGCATTGCAAATCTGACACAGAGATGCTCACTTTAACTACACTTTCCCTCTCCCACACCAGAGCTCTTGGACCATCTTCCACCTCATGACAGAACTATACTCAAGGGTTTTTGCAATATTGTGAACAGAGGCTTTTGAAATGGGTGAGTGGAGGCAACCACCAACAAGAGGGAGGCATGTTGGAAAGATTGAAGTTCCCTCATGACCAAATTGGGGCTGGATCATTGGCTTCAGAAAACCAGCCAACAAACAGCACAATGATGCCTATGGATCTAAATGAGTGGAGCCCAAGTGGTATACTTTGGTTGAAAACAACAAGTCCAAGCTGCAACAGTGTCTGGGGCTTTATTGGTATTCGGCCAGACAGTCAACATGGCCTATGACAACAACCTTCTACAAGGAAAGTTCTCTAACAAATACTTGCCTGTCATTCAACAAACACTGAATGGGTTGCACAAAGCCAACTCTACAACCAAAAAAATGTTACCAATTGAAGCAGATGTTGTGGAACTGTTTGTGAAGCTGGGTCTTGGTGATTGCACATAGGAATTGAATAAAGCAACAGGTGATTAGGGGCTGATAGCATTTTAATATTTGCTTTGCAACAGCAAATACACGGTCAAGGTTAAACGGAATGAAACGAAACAAACCAAACAGTTTAAAATGGCTGAGGTCACTTTCTCAAAAAGAATTCCACTGGCCAGCTTTGAAAACTAACATGGGAAGCCCCAGCTATAGATGTTTTCTTACCTGATGGTGCCACCCTAAAACTGGACAACCAAAGCTAGAAAGGGATCTGTGTTCATCACTATCACAAGAGATGCATTATCCTTTGCCCCATACAGGCACTCAAATGCTGCTGGGATCACTACAAAGGCAATAATATCAAAAAAGTATACTCATCATTGTATGCGAGAATACATGGTTCGAGCAATCTAAAAGCAGAGGACATCAGCAAGGGACTAAAACAAACAATGGGGATGTTAGATTACCAATAACATGGCATCCCCGTCAAATACATCAACACCCATTTGCTCTGAAGTGGTTGCCAAAATACTCTCAGTTTGGTCAGTTATTCCAACATTCAGGTTTAAAAACTGGGCCACTGGCAGGGCAAAACTTTAATGGAATATATCTACAATGGCCTCAACCTTCTCTCCAAGGGCATGTCATGGGACATGCAGTGGACACTCAGTTTTTTTAATGTCAATGGCAGCATGTGGAGTGACATAACAGATGTGGTCATTTGCATGGACTACAACCCCAATGATGCCGCAGCCTAACTGGTGGAAAAAACACACCGTGGCATTGGTTCTCACATTGAGTTAATGACGGGTGACCAATGGGCTCTGTGTCCCACCCCAAACTTGGCACCAATGGCACATTGGGTACAGGGATTTTCTCTTTTTTTAAAGGTATTTCGACATTATTTTACATATTATCACCAAGACCACTGCCAGGTTTGCTACAGCGTGATCAATTTTGGTATTTTCTATTATCCTTTGGTGTCAGCTTTCTACAATGCTTTCGAGCTTTGTGATTTAGGCTTTGCAATTAAGGAGTTGTCAGACAGCCGCTTGGTACATATATCCATCCATGCTTAGAATTGTGCATTTAGCGGTGCTACGTGCCACTTGGTGGGTGATTTAGCACAAATGAGGGTTTGGGGGTTTGACACAAGTGCTGATAACCCTGCATTTTTTGGCACCAACCACAAGGTCGTAGCATTGTAGTAAATTCTTTTGTAGCAATGGGAGTACCCAATCAAGATCTTTGGAGATCAGTGAGACAAATAAGAAGCTAGGTCCAGTACGTAGTACTTGATTGTGTTGACGGACGGATGAACATGACAGGCTAGAATGCAGCTAGTGGCTCACAGAGCTCATTTGCCTTTTGTAGCATCAACCATGGCCTTGGTTGCTGCAGGTTTGTGGTGTTTGTAGTGATGTAAGTTATCTCCCACACACCACCCTTTAACCAACTGACGACAGAGCGCATCGGAGGTTTAGGAGTTTGACACAAGTATCTAGTATAAACCCTTCAAATTTTGGCACCACCCACAGACCTCTTAGCATTGTAGTTCTTTCTTTTGTAGCAATGGGAGTATCCAACCAAGGTCTTTGTTGATTAGTAAGCGAATAAGAGGCTCTAGGTTCAGTACGTGGCACTTGATGTTTAACAACAACTCAGTTTCACTACGTATTTTAAAGATATTTTTAGTAATAAGATAGGAAATATTATAACAAAAATTTCTTTAATAAAATGCATTCCCCCCACCTCAGTTATCAGGAGAGTTCGTGTTCGCAAGGTGAAAAATCCAAGAAGATTTGAGAACACAAAATGAGGTTGAAACAGGCAATACTAAGCGAAATAATGTTGTACGAACTCACAAAACATAATAAGGATTGGGCTCATTATTACGTATCGTACGCTCGCGCCGCGACGCATCAATATCAACAGATCTCAACCCACCACCTCAATTGCTCGATATTCTCAAGCTAGCTTTAGGCCTGGCTGGCCGTCAAATCAAATGAACGAATCAACTATGGCAACGCTGACAGGTTTAGGTCTTGGCACAGTAGCAGTCTTTCTCTACCGCCGCTGGATGCGCGAGTTGTCTTGCCCTAACGCCCCAACATCATCCGACCCTACAAAGCAGGGTTTCTCAAACAAAGTAGCATCCTCTCATTGGGACGTCATTGTTATCGGCAGTGGAGTAGGCGGTCTCACTGCTGCCGCATTGCTTGCCAAGGAGGGGAAGAAGGTTCTGGTTTTGGAGCAGCATGATATTGCCGGCGGGAACCTCCATACCTTTACTGAGAAGGGATACGAGTTCGATACTGGTTTGCATTATGTTGGCGGGAAAATAGGTGATAAAAAATCTCCCTTTCGAAGGCAGCTTGATTATGTGACCGATGGTGAGGTGGAATGGGAGCGAATGGATGATGTTTATGATGTGGCCGTTGTAAATGATGAGAGATTCAACTTCCATTCCGATTGGACCGTGCTGAAAAATGATCTCAAGCAAAAATTTCCTCAAGAGTGTTCTGCGATAGACACCTTTTTTGCATTAGTCGTGAAAGCTACACGGCTGTTTCCAGTATTTATTGTGCTCAAACGTCTTCCCGGTCCCGTCTTTCGATTATGTCTTCGATTGTTCAGTTCAAGCTTGGGGATCTTCACTAAAACAACAAAAGAAGTTCTTGATTCAATCACGAATAACCCCAAACTCGCAGGTGTGCTTTCTTATGCCTATGGTGATTATGGAGAAACCCCATCACGTGGGGCATTTGCCATGCATTCTTTGATTTATACACACTATGAAGGAGGTGCCTTTTATCCAGTAGGTGGTCCACTGAAAGTTGCCTCCAGCATCGTAAAAGTAATCGAGAAATGGAATGGCAAGGTGCTTGTCAGGGCGCCTGTTTCTTCTATCTTGATCGATCAAAGAAATCGAGCATTTGGGGTGGAAGTCAAAGGGAAACAAATCTTTGCTAACACTATCATCAGTAGTGTGGGTGCCCCCTCGACTTTTGGAAAGCTCTTGCCAGAGAACCATCAAGGGTTGGTCTCGCCAATAATTGACGCAATGAAGAATGAAAAAATTGCATCAAACATGACTCTCATGTCAATGTTCGTGGGTATTAAGGACCCAGATGAATCACTTGATTTGCCAAAACAGAATATTTGGGTTTATAATTCGTGGGATTTCGATGGCAATGCGGACAAGTTCAAAGAGGATTTCACCAAGCCAGCATCATTCTTTATTTCTTTTTCGTCAGCCAAGGATCCGACATACAGATCACGAAATCCAGGCAAGCAAGTTGCTCTCGTAATTGGACCAGGATTTTTCGATCATGTGGCGAACTTTCAGAACAAACGTGTGAAGCATAGAGGAGAAGAGTATGAGGCTATAAAGAAGAAATGGGAAAGCGTGTTCATGGACGTGCTTCTCAAGGAATTTCCGATGCTTCGTGATCGAATTGATTTTGTTGAATTTGGAAGTGCTCTTAGCAATGACTTCTATCTAGGAACACATCAAGGTGCAGTGTATGGATTAGCTCATACACCAGAACGATTTCTCCAACAGTGGCTACGCCCGAAGACACCTATTACCAATCTTTATCTCACTGGTCAAGATGTTTGTTCTTGTGGTATAGGTGGTGCGCTCATTGGAGGCTATTTGTGTGCGTTCGATGTTTCACCAAAATGCTTCCTCCGCACTGCACCATTATTGGGATGAGTAATTCGATATTCTATATCAAAATAATTGGTATCCATTATCTTTTACGTGTATATGTGTCTAAAAATAGTGTTGAACTGTCAACAGCAGGAATGCCATTGAAACTTGACAGGAAACGAGATCAAGCAGTAGTACTGTTCCTGCTGGAGAAGACGGAGGTGCCACTATATCGATGCTCTCAGCCGCGGCTTCGTTAGATTTATCCGCTGTATTATTCTCGGACGGAGTTGAAACAGGGGTCTGTACTTTCACTCCGCAAGCATCTCCCGCATCTTGAGTATACCAAGCCGGAACCGTCGTGAGAGTAAAGTCTGTATCACTCCAGACAGATGACTCACGCCTGTACAGTCCAGGTGTGTCTGCATTCACAGCTTCGCCATTGTCGCCTGCCCAGACTTGGGGCCAATCATCGCTCGCGCTCTCGTTATTGCAGTTATATTCTGACCTGGGAACGGCACCGTCGTCGACACTTCCAACAATTCGAAAAGGCTTTGTGCAAGAATGATAAACCGAGAAGCATGAACCAGGATCGGTACAGCCAATACCAGAAGGCGAGCCATCATCTCCAATTTTATCCGTCATGGGATTGGATAGATGAAGAGAACATTTTTCGCACACCACATTTGGGATGTTGATGGTAATGGCATAAGGAGTATACGTAGATTCGTCTGTATAAGAAGGAGCACAGCAATCATTGTGCGGAATGTGATCCAACAAAACACAGGAGGAATCGTCGCTGCCGTCATTCGACAGAGAAATACGGAAAGGGGCCCCGGTGTGATGCACCGATTCTTCGAATACGACGCGAAGCGGTCCCGGTTTGATTTCAAGCAAGAGTTCATTGCTGAAATCGTTCGCGTCGTCTCCACATGGACCTGATTTTATAGCGGTGCTCGACGAACGCGGTTCGGGGCACTTCCATCGAGAATGCCCCTGCACCGGTACGATGGAAATTAACAATATTCTTTGCAGCAAAGCTACTAATGTGGCACGCTTCGTTGCCCGCATTTGAATATTTAGTGATATACATGTTGTGCGAGCAGATGCGAGCCTTGATCGACCAGGCCAGATCGACCGTAAACATACCATGCCTCAAGTTTCCGTAAGTCGCGGAGAAACAGGAATCAAGGCATTCTGACTAAAAATGATTGATGAGGTGGCAACAAGGTTAGGTATGGTATTGTACAATACTATTGTACAATAACTACGCACAGCTAAGAACCATATGATGGTTGGCAACTGTCCAATTTGTCTGTCATTGCGTTCAAATGTAAATAGGTATTGTACCACCTATGATAGTATGAATTCACTTTGAACCACGCAAATGTCAGATATCTTTGGGCACTCATGTGGCCTCAATATCCACCCTCTGAGAACCGGCCAAGATTGCACAACCCTTTGGGACTATCTTGAGGGCTTAAGTCCAGCTCTACAGGTCCTCAGCTTGGAGCGAAGAGACTTGAAACTGCTATGACCAAACTGACACAAATGGTTCAAAGGCCACCCCGTGCATTTCGGTATGTTTTCTACGTGTCAGATATCGGAAGTGTTGAAAAACGTAATGATGCCAACTGATCGCGCACCCTTGCGCCATATTTTTTTTAAGATACTAGATAACTACGGTCAGACTATCTGACACTTCTCGTCCAAGAATATTTTTAAAGGTGTACGATTGTAAGAAGGAATAGTATGTCATGTCGTTTATGGTTCGAAGTCCACCGGACAGTTCAAAGTGAATTCATACTACCTCTGAGTCTTGACTTTGTATTGGATCTTTCCAATTGCTTACTGCTTACTACTTGTTTTCTGAAGTTACATCGGAATTAATACGATCACAACCAATGACAAGACGTGCGCCGAAATCAACCATTGGATCTTTATTTGAACAAAGGAATTCAATACATTCATCAGAGCAAATTCCGAGCCATAGAATTCTGATGTCAATGATAGATTCAGAATTGACCAAACCATGTCAAATAAAAGAAAAGCAAGTAGAAGCAAGTATGGTAATAAATGAATAATCTTCTTCATTTTGTCCTCATGATTTTCATTAACCACCATCCGCACACCACCACATTGTCAACAAGGAAATGGAAGAAGCGCAAGCCATCATCACGGCCACCAGCACCACAGGATTGATGATATTGACATAGAAAAACTTTTTGAGGAAGATTCTTTTCTTGATTCTTTTTTCGCTGTCGCGCGCGGGCACCAATCATCTAACACATCGTCGCAATATCTTATCTTCCCCAACAGACTTCATTGAAAGTCCTGGTTCTTTTTTCTCACCTCTTCTCAGCATCAATGAGATGCTAGCTACAGTATCAGAACAAGGAGATTTGTCGAAATGATACTGAGAATGTAGGTTTTCTGAATGTGACTACAGTTGCTCTGATGTAAGGTCATATGTTCAAAAGCAAGACACAGAATACTACGGTGAAACAGATTTGCTTTGCGGTGATTCTATCATCAAATCAGGTGCTCTCTACTTGTATGTTTGGTTGGATCTATTACTGTCATTATAGGCCAACACTTGCTGAAAAGAGGTGAGCAAAAGAACCAGGACTGCCAAATGAAATCTGTTGCGGAAGATGAGATGATGTGACAATGTGTTCGTGACTGCATATAATACAGAAAATGGAATCAAGAAATTATCTTACTCAAAAAGTTTTGCAATCTGGTAGGCATGATGATGGATGCCTCTTGCACTTCTTCCAGTTCCTTGTCAACAATGTTATGGTGTGTGGATGGTGGTTCTGGTGTATTTGGGAAAATGAAAATTATGATGGCAAAATGACAATAGAGAATGATGATTCATTTATTTGCTTTCTACTTGCTTTTCTTCGAATTGACAAGGTTTGGATGATTCTGAATTGATCTCTGACATCAGATTTCTGTGGCTCAGAATTCGCTCTGATAAATCTATTGAATTCATTTGTTAAATTAAATGTCTAATGTTTGATTTTGGCATGTCTTGTCATTGGTTTTGATCGTATGCATTCCCGTGCAAGTAAAAAGAAGAAAGCAAGTAAACAGTAAGGGATTGGAAAGATCCAAAATGAAGTTAAAGACTCAGAGGTATCATAGGTACCAGGTACCTTTTTACACTTAAATGCTATGACAGAAAAATGGACAGTGCCTTCGAATAGGAATAGTATCTACCCGCAGATACAAAATGTGTCACATCATCCATGTCAAGCATCGCATATCTCTCCGATTTATTGCATTCCAATAACTACCAGCGACCATGTCGACAAACAACAATGCTGTCGGTTGTCCTGAGGATAGGACAATACCGTGTATACAATCATTCATGCCTCGCACTAATGAGGAAATCACCAAATGAACCCCTGCTCAATTCAAGCAATGCCGCATGCTTGTTCTTGACTACGTTCTCAAAGTAGCCAACCTCATCCATTTAATGATAAAACTAGTGTATGAAAAGGTAATCTGGTGGTTTGTAATGCCTATGAAGAACACATTTCAATGAAGAGTCTTGGGTTCCATGTTTGGAAAAGGAAGATTACTTCCAGTTACACCATAAATACAGTAATATGAATCCATAACACAGAACATCCCGACACGCAAGAGTTACTCATGTGAAACTATATCTATAATAATTTATGACCAATACGGAGCTGTAGGATAGGTCGATAGTTGCTGCTTCAGCTTTCTAGCGTCATCATAACTAGATATATATCCTGGTTTTCCAATATTGTTGTCAAAAACATCTTTGGCTTTACGATTGTAAACCCTCGATGAGATGACACGCCGTTCTGGCGACGTGAGCATGAAATACTTATCGTAAAACTGCAGCACTCTTTGTTTTAGTTCTGCAGCGGTCTTAATTGGTGAACATGAGTCAGCTGCATCATTGCTGCCAATCGTAAGAATCTCGGCGAAACGCTCAAGACGATCAAATTCAGGGTTCTTGAAATGTTCACTGTGAGGTATTGTTGATAGAATCTCACTCCAAACGGAACTAATCTCCTCTGACAGTTTGATATCTTTCTCTAACAAGTTTGCTTTAACTGCATTGGCTTCCATGACTATTCGTTCCTCAGGCATCTCTTCAAGCTCGCGACGGAATTGCTCCACCCATCGAAGACAACTCTCTTCCAGTGCTGGAGGAAGCGTAGAGCTGCTTTGCACGAGAACGCAGAATGCGTTGCCTCCCCCGGTAATTTTCTTTGCGAAGGCACTGACGATGTATCCGAGTTGTTCCTTCGTCCTCAATTGGTTGAAAGCACTATTGTAAGCCATTGAGCTGATCAACTCTTGGATGGCTAGTCCCTCATATCCAAGATCATAACTAGAAGCAGTTTGCATCATGAGCTCAACAGAATTGTTTTCTTCACTCTCGCTGTGAGCAAGAGCCTCGTAGATGACAGGTACTTTGGAATCGCAACCTGAACCAAAAATCCGAGTAGCTTCGTCTTTCGTCGGCAGTATGAGCGATCGAAAACGAGGCGTCTCATCATCAAGCAAAGGCCGTTTACGAAGAAAATGACGCCGGATAACATCAGCAACTTCTTTGCTCTCCTTTTCATTAATGTTGCCGATGCAAAGCGCCACCGTTTTGCACCTGCCAAATAAGCATGCCTCTGCAGCTTCAGCGCATTCCTTCATTGTTAATGGGTCTGCATCTGCCTCGGGACCCTCCATTTCTGCGATGTAATCATTAACGTGCCACACCGGAGTTTCCAATAACTTTCATTGCCATTAAATATCCGAGAGAAAAAAGTAAGTCAAGAGCAAGTAAGCGACAAAGATTATATCTGAGATCCCTCTCACCGTTCTCAAGTTGTAGCTGCCAGTCTCGTATGGGCTGTCATATATATAATTCTTGGTTTGTCTTAAAAGATTCTCCTTTGCTTTTAAAAATGTGCCTGCCAGTGCTGGGTGGGTTTCTTCTCCTTCCTTCATTTGTTCAATCAAACTGACAATTCGACTTGTGACGACATCCAACAAGTGCGGAAGCTTTTCGGAATAACCACTCACAGAGAGTCGGTAAGAACCAGGAACGCACGAAACACGGTAGTTGCATCCAGCAATACTTGCATCGTAGACAAAAGAGTTCAAGTCATCGTTTAATACTTTTTGGAAGATCCGATTGAGAGTGATGGATCTAGGGGACCTGTACACATTGGGTGATGTGAGCTGAAGACGAATCGAAGCTTTGGGCACTCTAAAAAATCTATCCATTTTGTGCCACATGCGAAGCTTGGGGGTGTCAACGATGAGACTAGGATGCTGCTTCCTGTAATCAACGTTGGGATCGAAAGAAGCAAGTGACTCGTCGTCATTACAACGTAACGATAAATCGTTGGGTATAAACTCGTTCAGCCCCGGCAAGCGAAGACGCTCATCTATTTCAGGGGGATGATTCCATTCCTCTACCAAATCGTCTGATATTCTAACCTGCCGATACTTGGCACCATATCTCTCTTCAATCTCCCACGAGCCATCCCGTGCACTGAGCTTCGAGCTTTCATGTTCCTCGTCACCCAACTCTGGGCCAGTTACAACAATCAATGAGTTTTGAGGAGTAATACGTTGGAGGAACGCACGTGCTACTTCTGCGTCATATTCTCCTGTCTCGGCAGACCCTAGCAGTATTTTAGGTGGCTCGTAATCAAACAGCTTCTCTGCCGCAGCCGAACAAAAGTCAGTAGGATCACCCATTTCACGGAATTTGAAGCCTATATCAGTGATTGTCTTAAGCTCTTTGTGGTATTGTTCAATGATTCCATGTTGGTCATTCATTACTGACTCTTTGATCAAGGCAAGCCACTGCCAGGTCTTGGCCAACACTTGATCGCGTTCTCTCATACCTTTTGGCGTCAATGTGATGGCAATATTAATCAAGCAAAAATCAGAGCTAGAGATGCCTGTCCCAGAAGAGAGTGAATTGATCCATCCCTCTTCCGTTAACAAATGATGCAACGACCCAGGGCTTTCGTGTCCAACCAAGTGACTCAAGACACGGAACGGTCGGCTTTCTCTTAATACAGGATCATCTAGCGGTGGCACCGCCGAAAAGATTTTCACCGTTCGTGATTCTACAAGGGGAATAACTTCTCGTATAAGTCCAAGTTGGTCCGGTCCGAATGCCACATTAGGAGAATACGTCATATGCTCTGTTTGAAACAAGAAATTTCCATTTTGGTCACGCATGTGCGATTCTCCATCAGCAGGAACCTTCAATATCCCCGCTTTGATTTGGTCAACTATACCATTGGGAACAAATCCCACCGGAGGTGGTCTGACTTGTCCAAATGTCTTCTCAACAATTCGCTGCAAGTCATCCAAACTTGCACGACCCAAGACACATAGACGCAGATTCCCCGCGTGATATTTGTCTGTCCAAAATTGAACCAAATCTTGGCGAGGCGAACTCCCCCCACCAAAATCTGTCGTTTCCAATGATTCTTCTTCTCCGTTCTTCGTCGCCAAAACCCCCCCATTCGTCAAGGTATTATAATTCCCGCATCCAAACTTGGAAAAGGGATGATCCTTATTCGAGCCTTGTTTCAACAACTGAAAATTCCTCCAGTTATCCGAAGTCCGTCCGTTCAGATACTCGCTATTGACCGCCCGCAACTCCCTCTCCAGCATGGATTCATCAAACAATGGCGAAATAAAGAATTGAGCGAATCGATCCAAGGCCCCCGCCAATGCCGAGGAGACACCTCCTTCCCCCCGATCGTCGTCTCCTTGTTTCTCTTTCTCGTCTTCGTCGTCGTCGTGATCCAAGGGCGCCACATTAAAATAATAATTGGTATCCTCCATATCCGTATACGCATTGCTCATCCCTCCGTTCTTTCCCAAAAACTCTTCGTATTCCTCCTCCCGGGGATATTTGTGGGTTCCCAAGAAGAGCATGTGTTCGTGGAAATGAGCCAGTCCGGCGCGATGGGGGGGATCGTCGAAGTGTCCTGCGCGGACGTGGACGGAGGCCGCTTCGCTGTCGGTGTGTGGATCGGAGACTAGGAGGGCGGTGAGTCGATTGGAGAGCGTGATGGCGCGGTAGGTCCGTTTGTCCGGGAGGGGTTTGATGAATTGATCGTCCGTGGCCAGGATGGCGGTTTTGGAGAGCGACGAGGAGGTCGGTGATCGTGAGAGGAGCGGGGAGGCGGAGGAAGATTCGGTGGCATGTTCGGTGGATGACAGGGGAGGAGGGGTGGCAAATTTGGGGTCGGCCGCGGTGGATGACGTTTTGCGTGCGTTGTGGGGAGTGGCGAATGGCTGAACGCGGCCGGTCAGCACAATTGCCAGGATTGTCAATGTGAATGAAAGCGACGGATTTGGATGCCTCGTCATCGTGAGGATCGCTGCGGTATCCTGAGTTCTTTGTCGATGAAATGAATGAATCAAATGTTGATTAGTTGATGAAAAAGAAGACAAAAGAGAAATCTCGTGAACTGTGGTGTATGTTATCACTGGATGCCGGGGCTCCGCGACAACGAATGTCACGACAGATTACGGCGAAAAGCACGTATGGTATGGTGCAGAATCTATCAGCCAAGCCGGACAAAATATACGACACGACGACAACATGCCAGAGCGTAACTCAACGCAACATTAGAAACTCTTCTCGACATAATGTGCCTCAAACCCAGCTCAATTCCTCCACAAACCAGTCAGAGCAGAAAACGAATTTCACGGCATGACCAATTCCAGAACGAAGAAGTCCCATTCCAACGCAGAACACATTTTCGTATTAAACATTCTCTCGACATTCGGTGGCTTACCTCGCCACTCCAACGGTTTTATAAATATTCCGAGCGCAACCTGAGCCGACGTAGAGATGATCAAAAAAGTATTCCAATGCTATAATATGTAGTATAGTATACCTAATGTACCATAGATATTACTAGGTATAGAGTTCTGTACAATACGAAGCCTGGGCAGGATTCAACACCTGCTCGCGTCATCTTCACGTCGTTTCGTCGTCTTGTCCCGCCAGTCTTCGCCTTCAGAAATCTTGGTGGCCACACCCTCAAGAAGGACACACTTTACAAAATCTCACCATTTTTACCAACAGTTCTGTTTTGGAGCCCTAAAACCCCCTCTTTTTTGCCTAAATGCAGTGGGAATGGATTCGCCTTTCATGGACCAATCTGCCCATATGCTGGGCCACCCATTGTTTTTCTTGGTTCAAAAGGCATTGCTTGTTGTTCCCTTAGTCACTACACATCACCTTCCTTTTTTTGGCGAGCCTAGATATATATGTAGTCATCTTTTCCCAGCTCCACAACAAAAAGGATGTTTCCTTTCCTCCCACCAAGGGAATGGGTTGTCCAATTGTCAGTATTGTTGTAACTGACAATGATGTACAAGCATGTAGTGAGCACCATTTTGGTTGCAATGATACGCTGCTGTTGGTGTTGAACGCATGCGGCTTCTGCGGATTGTTGCATTGCCCAAGAAACAGCACAGGACAAACTCACCACTTGTTCTGTTCTCTATGACAGGATAGCATGTGAAAAGTTTTTAGTTTGTAAACAAATTCAGTTTTATGTTAAATTTAAGACACTGATTAACTAGGCAAAAGTTAAAAGGTAATTATATTAATTAATTCTTCGAATTCGGTTAAGTGTCGTGTCTGTCAGAAATGGCATGGACAAACACATGGTTTTCCCTACATTGGGCTTGGCAGCAATGTGTTCTGGGGTCTTAGTGACACTGGTGGTTTCAGCAGCATCAGTACTATTTACCTGACACTGCTTAAACCTGATAACTTCCAAACTCAATGCCACCGCACCCAATTCCTCAAAACCCAACGCCGCCAAACCCCCCATGGCAAAACCTAATGCCACACAACCAGCTGCAGAAAAATCATGAACCAGCCACCATGAAACCCAAAACCATCAATATGCATAGCCAAAATGAAAACCCACCAATCCGGAAGATGCCAAACTGGTAACTGCCAAACCAAAAGCCACCAAAACAGAAGCCGCCAAACCAGAAGCTGCCAAAGGTGTGTCATGGTTGGGTTTGGGCAGTGAGTGGGCTAGAGGGTGAAATGCCTTGAAATGCCTCGTACCATTAATATAAATTGGCACAAAAAAGAGAGGGCATAATAAACGGATAGAAACATGGTACTATCTATGGCTATTTTTTTTAATTGTTTTTGCTTCACGTGCTTTATTCTGCCAAAACACAGTTTGAAGACCACACTTTATAGCATCTCCGAACATTTGGTGTGGACTACTCACAATAACTGATGGCAGCAACCTGTTTATTTTCCATCAGGGCATAATAAATTGGATAGAAACATGGTACTATCTATGGCGATTTATATTAAATTGTTTTTGCTTCGCGTGCTTTATTTTGCCAAAACACAGTGTGAAGACCACACTTTATAGCATCTCCGAACATTTGGTGTGGCCTACTCACAATAATTGATGGCAGCGACCTGTTTATTTTTTAGTATAGAAAACACTATTGATGATTGCCAAAAGTCTCATCGTCCCAAATTGTCAGTATTCTTTAGATTGCAGGGGGAAGTACATATCCATTATTCCACTACAGCAATTGCAAAGACAACACCTATGTCCCTTCAGAAGATGGAAATGGCAACTGTGCTGGTGTCCAAGGCAATGGTAAATAATATTTATAGTCACAATTGGCCACATTTGTCAAATCGTCACAAGGACATCAGCATATATAAATAGTTTCAATCAAAAAGGACAGTCATAAAAGTCAAAAGGCAACTGTTCTTTAAATGGATGTCAACAATAACAAATATTGAATTTTATTTGTCAATGTATGTGCTGGATGATATTTAAATTGTATTTGATTTGTGTGCATGCACTTTTTGCTTGCACAGATTTTTTGAATGCGCCTGCAAAACTCTCATGTATACTCTGGTATGTCAACCCATTTTAATCATTTGAATTATAATAAAATGTATTTGCGGGTGCATAAAAATGTTAAATGTGCATGCTCTACATGATGATCAACCATGACTCAATCATTTTTATAAGAATGAACATAGTACATTTTAATTCCTCTCACTTTTTTCTTAAGTTTTTTCTCTGTGCTTTCTCAAATTGATCTATTGATTTGTGATTTTGTAGAGGGAGTCCATTTTCTTGTGACAGTTGGTAAGACTGTTGGCCCACTCATTTCCCAGCACATGATTGGTACCAAGTACCATCATGAATGATTTCTACGTGATCACCATGATGGGGGTCGGCCAATCTTCATTTTTGTTTTGTTGCGGCTTTCTGCTCGATTTTTCCCTCTTTTTGATTTTCTGCATGATTTCTCAAGACCGTTACCATCTTTTAGTGATTGTTGTGTTTGACAGGTGAACTAGCATTTTCTTGTCTTTTTTATCTTTTTTATCACTTGAACAATTTTCATTTTTTGGTTTCATTTTTGATGTTTTCTATTGATTTTTTGCCTCTTTTTGATTTTCTGCATCTTTTCTCCTGCCCATTATCCTCTTTTTGTTAATTGTTATGGTTGACATGTGAGCTGGCTTTTTCTAGTCTTCTTTGTGACTTTCTCTGTTTGTCTTTGACTTCTGTCTCACTTGACCAATTTTCATTTCTCGACTTAATTTTGAGGCTCTCTAGTGGAAAGGGTACTGAAATTTGTGGTCGGTTGCACCAAAAACTGTGGCTCTGATTTTGCCATTGTTTGATTTGTTGACAGTGGTGGAAGAATAACAGGTGTCTCAAGGTTCTGTTTTGACAAATGTAATTCTGTTTCATAAGTAACATTACTTACAATCCCTGTTGGTTTAATATAGGTTGAACCTGCCCAGGTTTTAAGTAATGGCAGGCAATCAACTTGCACAAGGGCTGTTACAATGTTGCAAGGACCAAGCCTGATGAGTTATGTATTCCATGTAGAATTCAAATATATGTTTATTATGACATCACATGATTTACAAATGTAACTTTGTTTCATATGTAATGGTCGTGGTTGAATATAGGATGAACCTGACAGGGTTACCAGTGATGGCAAAGCATCAATTGGAAGAGGCCCTGCTGAGATTTTGAAACAGCAAAGCCTTGTGAGTTTTGTCCTTCATATAATGTTCCGTTTGTAGCACCCATTAGTATGTATCAATTGTGGTCTGTGATTACAAATATAACTGTGTTTTATATGTAATGTTACTGATTTGGTTCAATAAGTGGAATCTGTCTGGTTTGTACATGATGTCGTGACATCAGCTGGGACAGTCCATGCTCAACATAGGCCAATTATACACATTATTTGGGGACCCCCATCAGCTTCCACCTGGAAGCTTTAAGGATCCCCTGCACCTTGTTTTGAACAAAGGTAGTATGCAAAAGTCATAATATGTTAATTTCTCAGAAACAACATATTTAATGTACATACTTAGCAGGTATGTTTCACAGAAACAATTGTGACAAGAGAAATGTTTCACAGAAA
>JALLPD010000410.1:0-16315 GCA_036940065.1 Cyclotella cf. meneghiniana
ACTGATGGGCCAGTCCAATCAATCTGATCAAACTCAAATCAGCCCTGGCAAGATATTCTGGCCAGTTCAATCAATCTTACCATGATTCATTGCGAACACTGTTTGTTCAATCAGCAACCCTGGAGCTCTGATTTACACAACTAATCAATTATCATGTAAATTACATGATCAGAATGAGAGGACTAACATTCTGTAGTCCTCAGTTTCAACCATAACAATAGCTCATAATTTTTAAGGTCCAATCATCAAGCAACTGCTTGTTTATTCTTCCTTATCTACTACTACTTTTTTCCTAAGATTTGGCTTAGGTCAGTCTTTAACACAAAACATGCCAGTTTCTACAGAAAACATACATGCTGATTTGCAATTTATCTGATAAAAGCATGAGGACTGAAATTCACTAGTCCTCAGTCTAAATCAGCTAAAATATTTTATTATTTTGATAGCCATTCTTACAAAATACTTCTTTATCTACCACTACTTTTTCTTAAGATTCAACTTAGGTCAGGGTCAATCATTCTTTTGACACAGCTTGGAATGTCTGCTATTCATTTATTCCCTAGAAGAGCATTTCACTGGAGTGTTTCGCTCCATGCTTGAGAGTGGTGTAGCTCAAGAAGGACACTCTTGCTCAAGCAGTTGGCTTGTGTGTGCCAATTGCATCCTGGGTGTTGGTGAAACCCCAGTTTGCATTTTTAGCAGACTATGTAGTCATTGGCAAAGTGATTTGAATCATATCTTTGTTATTTTTTGTTCAAAACTCTAGAACAATTTTGAACTCTGTCATGATGATGATCAAGACTGAGGTCATATGCTGGCATAGTCACCCTGGGTTAGTGAGCCTGTAAACTCTGTATGTAACAGAGCTCATTGCTTTTTGCAAGAAAAAAATCATGCGACTTTGCCCTTCCTTTGATTGTAGAAAGCACACCATCCAATGCATGTCAAGACTGTGACACCTGCAAGGTTGGGTAGGGAAAACATATGAATGTTTTTTCTTTTGGAATATGAGAGATGCCCAGGAATGATGTCCTTTTGGGGTCTTGTGTTACTGTAGCAACACTTTGTCAGGGATTTGGAGCCTAACAAGGTTTGATTTTCAGTTGCTTCTGATACCTTGCCTGTGTAGCACCATACGAGCAAATGCCTCTTTCTCTCAGCATTGGAAAAGTGTGTGCTTCCTTGAGAAGACTATGCTGGCCGCCAGTTTGGCATTTTTGTCCTTTTTTGTATTTGCATCAAGATTTTTTTCTAAATCTGAAGTATGCAAGGTATCAAAAAATCAGATTACTAAAATTTGATTTTGAATTTTGGTGAAACAAAATTTCACTCTGAAAAAATTTTAGAACAGATAACTTGAAATGCTATTTCAATGAGTTTTTATTTTTTATTTTTTAGCTATCAATTTTTATTAGTTCAGACCAGGGGAGGTGCTGTTTGATGCACAGTCTCATGACCTTGTTCTCTGCTTTAGCCTGTTTCTTGTGCAGCAACTAGGCTTGCCAGTACAAAAAGGCAGTAGAATGAGAAAAATTCTGATCTTTTGAGGTATTTTCTCCATTGTCATCATGAGGTTTGTGAGAAATTTGAGCGGTTGTGTTTTTTTTTGTGAAAACAAGACTAGTTTGTGGGATACTTGTGTGTGTATCAGAAATTCATGAGAACTTTGCCTCATAGTCCATCAAAAAGGTGCCTTCCAACTCAGGGAGTTGACAGTAGTTGTTTTCTCGACTCTGGACATGCCCCCATGGATTTGGAGTCAAGAGATTTTGACTCTACATTATTTTGATGTGTGTTAGGGATTCAGTGATATATTGCAATCCTCTGCCCTTAGATGGGGTTTACTCCTAGCATCAAAATTTGCATCACAGGCTTGGCCGTGAGGGTCATAGTTGTCTTGCAAGTAGTCTTTTTGTCATGATCATGATCACAAAGGCTGTTTTGTGATCATGTTGATTCAACGGGATCCCATGTTTGTGGGGATGAGGCATGATTATGCACCTCAAACAGGCTGTTCTGTGATGAGGAATTATGTGCATCTTAAGAATATGGTTTCGGGCAATATTTTCCAATAAAAAATCCACCGGGTAACTTCAAGATATTGAGTCCCACCAGAACCTATGACTGAGCAAAAGTTATTTTATTCTCCCATTGTCAAACTTTTGTTTTTGGGCTAGATTTTGCATGACAAAAAGCAAAGTCAATTGGGAATTAATCTTGCGTGAAGTACGGAAACCTCAAGTAGAATTGCATGGTCATTTTTGTCTACAGGGCACCACTTAGGGATCACATGATTATCTTTCTTGCCAATTTAGGCTGGAAAAAGATTTTTGGGATCATATAGGCCCTAGAAAAAAATTGTTTGTGCAGAATACATATGTTTTTATGTATAATACTCAATTGATTTACTGTGAAATTATAACATGTAGTAATCACCAATATCGGCTAACTATTTTAGCCTATTACTGCGAGTCTAGAAATATTTGACTCCACACTTATTGCTCATAGAAAACAATTTGTAAGGCAATATTGAGCATTGGTATTGAGTACAATGTGCACTTAAATATTCCACATGAGTATGTATAAATCACTATTTGGTCTTTTTATTTCTTATTAGTGAGCATCTAAGTGCTACTAATTTATGTGCCATATGCACATATATGTGTCACTATAGGTCTTTTTTATATTGACAGGCAATTATGCACTACTAATAATGAACTCTGTTTGGTGGAGTGGAGTGTACCCATGTCAGCTGGGACTGTGGCCTCAGTGAGTCTGGGTTTGTTCATGATGTCTTGGCTTGTGAGTAAGACTCACTACAACTAGCTATGTGCGTAACTCAACGCTAACATGCAACAGTGGTGACATAAACTGTTTGTTTGTAGAAGTTTTTATTTAGTAAATAGGATGGGTTACACTTGATTGGATTTGTCTGAAAATTTTGGGCTATTTTCACTAATCAAAAGTGAGGACTAATGATTGTAAGTCCTTGTGTAAATTCTATGATAAATGTTAACCAGCACTCCATGTTATCTTAGTCTTGAAGGATAACTTGGTCTTGAACACTAACTTGATCTTGCTGGCTATCTTTGGTCTTGACTAGAGCTCTTGGTTGTAGTTGGTCTTGATCCCACCTGGGGACAGGGTGTCCTTGACACTGGGGATGCGAGGTATTTAAAGGCTACCTTCAATTATTTCAGAGGATACCTTTTATTTTTGTAGTATATAAAGGTACTTCAGTTGAGGTAGATACTTGGTGAACTGTATCATGTTACTGAACCTGTGAATCTAGGACATGGAGCGGTGGTTGATGATCACGTCATCCACCCATCTGGAGATCTTCACAAAGTCAGCATCATTTTCCGGGATATGACGGGGGGAGTGCACCCAAAAATAGACCAGGCCAATGAGGCCCTGGCAAACTACAAGGGAGAGGATCAAACCCTCCCAAAGCAAAAATGGTACAGAAGGCAACTGAGATGAGTGTACATGCAAATGAGGCACTAGGGCCCATCATACACCAGCTGTTCTAGCTCTATTCCAACCTTCTCTCAGAGGAAGCTTGATGCCATGGGATAAGGTCACTGAGGTGCAGATTGATTGCAAACCATGGACAGACATCTGCCAAGTGAAATGAGCCAAGAATGCCCAGGACTATGCCTATAGTTAGGACACAATAATTGTCCTCTTTACTTTTGCATTACAAAGGAAGCACAAGTCATAAGATTTGCAATTCTGAGAAAACAACATACAAAACACACATATCTGTCTAGCATGTTTGTTCAAAACAAATACCCAAAGATATTTCTTTCTAACAAACCTTCTCATGATTTAGATCCAATTGGCAGTTGTGACAGCTGAAGAAACAATCAAATCTTGAAACTGCCTCAGGTTGCAGCCAATCTCTATGAGAATTGGTTTTAATTACAGCCAATCTCAGTGAGATTCAATTACTATGTTATTTACATGATAACAACATGAGGATCAGTAGTTTGCAATCCTCGGTGTCAGTCATTTCAATAGCTTGTAAAAAATAACTTCCAATAATACAGAAACTATTCCTCTACTTCCTCTTTCCTACAACTAAAAATTCTCCTAACTATTGGCTTAGGTCACTATCATAAGATAGCTGAACTCCAAAAGTAACTATGCCCCATGACACATCATGACTTGAGAAAACAGAGTACCAACATTGCTGCATTCCACTGGACTCGTGATCTTTTTCTCCAGCCTCCAAGAAGTTTCTTCAAGGATCTCTTTATAGGTACAGATCTAGGGGAAGCACTACAAGCATGTCCTTTGCAAAATCAGTTCCAGAAGATCTCAAGTGGGTGGAGCGTGAGCACAGCATTGGAGAAAAGAATTTCCCCGTGTGCTACATTCCCCCAACAGGATTCTGTACAGGATACCCTCAAGGAAAACAAAAAGAACACATAGTTTAAATTGAATGTATCCACCACTGGGAATAAGCTGACAGTATGGGTGTCTGGTACTCCCAAGCAGATTTAACTGCATGTACACACCACAATGCAGGCATACACACAGATATAGCTTGGCAAAGTTTCACCAACACCAAGAAGGCTGTTGAAACCACAATTCTTGATGCAGAGAAGCTGAAAGGGTAGTATACACAGATATGCAACTCATGAGAAAGAAAAAAGGGCCATACGGAGGAGGACATGAATGCCAACCACAAGGCTCTTCCAACACCCTTAGCTATCACCAAAGTAAATCACAAAAAGGCAGTAAAGGCTGTATAAACCACACAGCTTGCAGGAAATCGAACTACATGGGAATTTCTCTCTGATGAAATAAGGCTGCTGTGGGAAGAGATCATCAAGGCCCAAGTGACTCATTCTCCTTGGGAAGATGTCTATGGAATCACTCATGTTGAGACACCAACTATAGCTTGGGACTCCTTTTGCAAGTGCATGATGTTTCTCATTCTCCAGGTATTCTGAAATGATGCAGGCAAGACCCTAAAGTATTTCACCACCAACACATTGAATAGCTCAACCAGGTTCTGATACATCAGTTTTCATCCAGGTGGAACATCTCAACAGCTACCTTGAGATGCTACCAAGCCTGTACTACAGCCCAAACGCTTATCAGGCAACAAGAAGGTGTTCCCCTTGGACAACAACAGCATCACAACTCAACTTTTGTGCACATGTGCAGCTAAGTGGCAGACGCAGTGCAATTTGATGGAGAATACCACTCCCATCAGAACTTGATCCCTCCTAGAATATTAAAAAGAATGCTGAGCTCAATACCAAGCCACCCAATGCTATTAAAATTGAAGGGGCTCAAGGGAAGTGTAAGATGGAGTTGGTGGACTATCACATCCCCAAGAAACCCAAAAGTGTGGGATGGACTGACAAACACTGCATGCTCTGCAAGAAACAATATGCATGACTCCAATTTTTATTACATAAAGACAGTGCTCCTATCAAAAGAATGGCAATGCAGGTTAGCCCCATTCAAAGGACAAGAGGTCAGAAGGTGCAAATTTTGCCCAGATAATCTGGGCGGAGTTTAAGAGTGCATTCCGCACCACAGCCAAGCAGTCATACAAATGCAAGAAGTATTGCACTCAAGATTCTGACAGCAAACATGACTCCAATTACAGTTCTTGAAGTTGCAGGTTGGATAGCACTAGGGAAATAGTTAAGTGTAAGAAACATAAATAAAACATTTTGACTAGAAATTACACTTTCTGGGGTCTGAGTAAAGCTATCCCACAAATTGATTCTGAACTTACATTGATATAAGACTGAAGACTTTGAATGCAAGAAAATCAAAAAATGTTGCAACAAAAATGATGTCCAAATTACAAATTGAAACATTCAAAGACACTGAATGCGAAAAATTCAAAAATCCTTGGCACAAAATGGAAGTCCAAATTAAAATTTGAATATAATTTGAAGACAAAAAATCAAAGAAATCCTGCAACAAAAATTATCACTACTAAACTAGGCATTACTGAGGACTCTGCAAGTGCTACAAGTAACTAAAACAGTACCAAGCAGTCAAACAACAGTGATGAAGAAGACAATGCAACTAATGGTGGTATTATCTACATTGAAGGCAAAAACTACAAAAAACACCAAGGATTGCATTGGTATCATGGTTTAATAGCCAAAATGGAACCAGTGACTGAAAGTCAATCTTACAAGTCAGCAAACATTCTCTGAGATGTTGCCCCAGTGATAAAATAACGGTCCTCCTGGACTCTGGGTCTGATGACGGCCTTTATTTCCTACAAAAGAAGATAAAACCCCTTTCCCTAACTGACTAGGTAGGTGTGAAAGTCTTGGCATGTGTCAAATGGGAGCCTCAACACAAATTCGAAGGGGAAGAATAAGATTAGAATTCTTTGAATATTTTTCAAGCATGGAGTATTTCATACAGCCAGATATTTTATAGTATAACAAGTACGTAATGATCAAACCAGGGTTTCACCTCATTTTTGGTAGCAATACCCTGCAAGACTAAGGAAGCATCTTAGACTTTTTGACAAAAGAAAAAACTCTTCATGAAATCCTGCTGCCATTGAGATATCAATAAACTAACGGCAAGGGATCAAATTGAGAAATTGTAACACTTCATGAAATCTTGCTGCCATTGAGATATCAATAAACTAATGATAAGGGTTCAAATCGAGAAATTCTTCACTGTGAACAATAGCATCCATCAGCACATGTCCAAAGACCATCAGAGCACAATGGAGGCCACTAAATGCCCCATCCAAATTCTAGATACCAAATATGAAAAGGTAGATCTCAGAGCAATTGTGGAAGATGATTGCAAACATCTGAGTGCAACAGAACAATCATCCTTACTGGAGTTCCTACAAGACTTTGAGGAGCTTTTTGGTGGGATGCTTAGTGACTAGGATTGTGAGCCAGTCTCTTTCCAGTCAAAGAAAGAAGCAAAACCACATAATGGCTGGCCTTTTCCAATTTCTCAAAAGCCCTCAAACACCACTACACAGAAAATCCAAAGACTATTTGACTTGGGTGTACAAAAATGGCAAGAAGGTTCTGAATGGGCTTCACCAACCTTTATGGTACCAAAAAGGACAACACTCTGTGAGTTGTCAGTGATTCTAGGGAAGTCAACAAACAGATTACAAGAAAAATGTTCCCAATGCCCAAAATTAACATGGTTCTGCAAGAACTAGAAGGCTTCACATATGTGGGCTTTTACACCATGAGATTGGATCCAGATGCATCCAAAGTATGGACCGTTATCCTACCATGGGATTAACATTCTTACCTGGGAGTACCAATGGGTGTTGCATGTTCTCCTGAAATTTTCCAGGCTAAGATGCCTGAGCTAATTGCAACCCTTGAGTTCATGCACACTTATCTCGAAAATCTACTATGCATCACCAAGGATGGCCTGGGTGACCACCTTGCTAAACTAAGGAAGATCCTCATCAGGTTGAGAGATGTAGGCTTGAAATTCAATGCACACAAGCCCTTTTTCTGTGCTGTGGAGACAGAATGCCTTGGATACATCTTATTCAGAGATGGTATAAAGCCACAACAAAAGAAGATACAGGCAATTCTTGCATTAACACCACCACAGCATGTTAAACCACCCAGTAGATTTCTAGGCATGGTCCAGTACTGCAGAGACATACAAAATAGTGAAATGCTGGCTCTACTGACCAACTTGTTGATGAGTGCAGATACACCAAAGTCACAAAAGGCTAACAAATCAAAAAGAAGCCATGGCATTGGGATGCTGTCCATCAAGACTACAATCACCAGAGATGTTACCTTGGCATACCCTGATTATTCACAGGGCTTTGAGATTTACACCAATGCTCTAAATTTTAATTAGGAGCTGTAATAACACAGAACAACTGTCTGCTGCTGTTTTCCGTAGAAAACGGAGCCCAACACAGCAAAAGTACATTGTGACCAAATAAGAACTACTCACCATAGCGAACACTAAAGGAGTTCAAAGGCATGCTTTGGAGACAACAACTTACGGTCTTCACTAACCCAAAAATCTAATACAGGATGCCCTACGCCTGACCTCTGCTTGAGTGTACCACTGGAGATCACTCTACAAAGTGTTTCACCTCCATTGTGTATATCAAAGACATCCACAACACTGTCAAAAATGCCATTTTATGACTTGACTATGGACCCATTACAGATGGTAGGTCAACCTGGATGACCTTTGTCTACCTTTGTACAATGATGGCATTATTATCTCAGCACACAAGCGTTGTGGTTCCATGGCAAGCACCAAGTATTTCCTGAACTGTTTTTGCCAATTAAAACAACATATACTCCATCTATCCACTCACAACCAGAGAGATAGCTGAGGTACAACAACAGGATAAAGAAATTAACAAAAATGCTGAAATGGAAGGCTAATCCACCCAGCTGGTCAAAAATATAAGAATACTCTGCAAAGAGGGCAAAATGGTCATTCTAAAAAGCCAACAACATCATGCAGTAGCATAGTTCCACCACTACTTCTAGCATCCCGGAACCCAATGCTGAAAAGGAACTCTTTGCATCTCATTTTATTGGAAAGGTCTAAGAATGGCAGTCCAATAACATGTCAAAAAGTGTCACAGTTGCTAGGTGAATAAGCACAAACAACACAAATACAGGAAACTGCCAAAAAACCTTGCAATCACCAACCCATGTGAGGCATTATGTATGGACCTCATAGGACTGTACACTCTCATGGACAGGAAAAGACACAAATTGACTTTATGGGCATCACAATGATCAACCCTGCAACCTGCAGGTTTGAAATTGTAGAGTTTTATGGTATCACAGCTACATTACCTTGATATTCCCATGGGCACAAAGGGCCAAAGGGGAAAAGACACACATATCCAATTCAAACAACCCTTCTATGACAAGCCAGCAGCTACTACAGGATGTATAATAAACAGGATCTGGTTTAGCCATTCCCAACATAGTCCATAAATTATCTATAAAAATAGAAGTGAGTTCAAACTTCACTTCAAGACTCTCTGTGATTCATGTCTAAAGTGTAAGTTACCCAGTGTCAAGAACCCACAAGCAAATGAAATACTTGAGTGGATGCATCAAACAATCATGACAATGCTCCACAAAGCTAACATATCCTTTGTGGACACAGTCAACAAGGGTGACATTGCAGAAGTTTTACCCAGTACAGCTTGTGCCATTTGCTCTATCTATCACACAGTACTAAAAACATAACCAGATACAGCAATTTTTGGATGAGACATGTTGTTTGATGTCCTATTCCTTGAGGAATGGTCAAAAATAATGGATTATACACAAAAACAATGAGACAAAAACAGAGAAATGGAAAACATTGCCCATCTAGATGGAGATCATCAACCAGGCATAAAGTACTGCTGTGAAATGATGGTATCCTTTGCAAAACTGAATGCCACTATGAAAGTGATCCTTGGACCACCACATCAGTTCATATGAAAAGTACCACAAGAGTTCAATGCAGAATTAAGTATGAAAGATTGAATATGAGGAGAGTAACACAATATTTTGACTAAATTAAACAAAGTTCCTCATTTCATCTCTCTCCACATAACACTTATGCTTCACAATATGCGCACCATCTTTTTCCTGCCAGAGGTTATCTTTCTCTTGGGAGGTTTCTCTGTTTTGTGCACATTGACACCTTATTCGGCCATTTGTGGGAGTGAGTGACATGAGCCAAAGATGCTCTCAGGGGTTCTTGATCAGAACTATGTCCATAGGTAGGACATAATAAATGTCCTCTTTGCTTTGCGCATTACAAAGGAAGTACACATCATAAGATTTGGTTTTCTGCAAAAGAAATTACCCTTCATAAGTTATTTTAGAGAAATAAATAGTTGACTAGTTAGGAAGCCTTTCCAATACCTAAAATCAATATAGTTTTGCAAGAGTCAGAAGGTTTCACTTTTGGTACAGCCCAAGATTTGAACACGGCTCACTACACCATATGATTGGATCCTGATACATCCAAAATCTTCATCACCATTTTTTCCACGGGGGAAGTATTCTCATCTCAGGTTTCCAATAGGTATTCAGGTTCTCCCAACATTTTCCAGGCAAAGATGTCCAAGCTTATGATAGCCTTATAGTTCACAAGAACCTATTTTGATGATTTGCTATGCATCACTAAGGCAAGCCTGAATGATCACATTGATCATTTAAGGTTAATCCTTACCATGTTGCAAGAAGCAGGCTTGCTAGTCAATGCCCCCAGATCGAAATGCTGCATTCTTGAGACAGAATACCTTGGGTGTATCCTCACATGAACTGGTATAAAGCCATAACCAAACAAAGTGCAGGTCCTTGGAATTGTACCTCAAAACAAGTCAAAGGCCTCTGTAGGTTCATGGGCATGTTCCAGAACTATAGAGATCTTTGGGAAAGTTGATGCTCACTCTACTCACCTCTTTGGTAGGAGAGCACGACCATGCCAAAGTCACCAGAGCCAATAGACCAAGAAAAGGGCTTGGTGCTGAGATGATATACATCAAGCATCATTTGATGTTGAGAAGGCTACAATTGCAGATGTGTAGCCCTGGCTTACCCAGATTATTTGAAAGAAATTGAGATTTACACTGATGCCTCTTCTAAACAACTTGGTGCACCTACAACTCAGTGTAATAGTCCAATAGCAATCTTCAGCAGAAAGATGACAGAGGTGCAATAATGTTAAAATGTGACCAAACATGAACTAGGTCATAATAGAAACACTCAAATAGATCAAAAGCATACTGTGGCAACAAAGGATTTATGTCTACACAGACCATAAAAACCTGATCAAAGATTCCCTTGGGTTAACCTCAGCCCATTTTGTGGAATCTACTACTGAAGGAGTATGGTCCTTAAATTTTGCACATCAAAGGAGTACATAATACTGTTGCTGATGCCATCTCTAGATTAGACCTTGGTCTAGTGAAGGATGACAAGGCTAATTGGATGATGTTCACAAAGTGCTGTTGTGACCACACCATGCATGCTACAAGTGGAGAGCACTTATGATCACCAAGAACAAATCAGCATGGTGTTTGCCATAAAAGAAGATGTAATTTCCCCACTAATAGTAAAGGAAATTTCACAAGCCTAAAAGGATGCTGCAGTTGTGAAGAAACAACCCAACCATTACAAGTATTTCACTCAATTGGAGGAAGATACTCAACTGTTATGCAAGGATGGCAAGATGGTGTTCTTCAGAACCAAGCATTGAGCTGATATCACCGCTTCCTGCAGCACCCTAGAGACATCTATGTTGAACAAATGCTACATGCAGCAATGTATGGGAATGGTTTGAGGTATACCATCCAATCACATGTCAATAACTGTTGTGCATGTCAATTTACCAGAGAACACAAGCACAAGTATGGGATACTCCCAGCAAAGCTTGTCATGACAAACCCGTGGGAGGCAATGTGTGAGAACTTATTGAGCCTTACACTCTCAAAGGCAAAGATGGGACAGAATTAACTTTATGTGTCTCACTATGATAGAGCCAGTTTCAAGCTGGCTTGAAATAGTAGACTGCCAGGAAATCACAGATGCAGTTATTCCCATGGATACATAGGCATGCAAGGGCACCAAGATACATAACTGCACTAAGTTACCATACTTTGACTAATCATCTGCAATGATGGTACCTACACAAATAAGACCTGGTTAGGCTGTTATATACATTGCCAGTAGATAATTAGCAACAATAGTAGTGAATTTATACTTCACTTCAAAGCCCTGTGTGAATCATTTGGGATAAAGCATAACAAAGTCTAAAGAGCCTTCATGAGGATGCTATACCGATGCAAGTATATCAGGTTATCACTACAATGCTTCATACTGCAGCAATTCCAACATAGTAGTAACCAGTGACATAAAAGGTCCTAACAGATGTAGCATGAGCCATTTGCTCTACCTACCACACAGACTAAAAGCTGTCACAGGATCAGCAATTGTTGTCTGGAACATGATGTTTGACATTCCTTACCTTGCTGGCTGAAACAAAATTGGAGACCACAGGAAATGCCAAACAGACCTCAACACGAGTAATGAAAATATCTCGTGTCATTACTGGGACAAAAATATTTTTGACCAAGCACCTCTTAGAAAAGCTGGTATCCTCCGCACATCAGAAAGTTTGTATGAAAGTGATCTCAGTTCATACAAATGGGACAATCATTCTTCAATACAGAACACAGAAAGACTCAACATTGAAAGAGTCACATCTTTTTTAAGACTCAGACTTAAAATCATATATATTTTTATGTGTTTTTGCAGTGACCTATGACGTTTGGTAGAAACAAAGTTTAGTACTTGCATGGTACGGAAAATGATTGGTACTCCTTGGTGGTGATTGATCATGAGCTTATAATTTTTGATAACTATGAGGAAATCAGGATCGAAGAGCAACACAATCCTTTTCATCCAAAAATGAAATCCTATAGGTTCTACATATACTTGGTATGTTTACACCCTTCTCTTGAGAGTGTTCCCCATAGGGGTGTTCCCTTGTGAAAAAGATCCAAAGATATGGATCTCTGTCTTGAAGTTTGTCTGGATCTTTAGTTTTTACCAAGATTCATTTACCTTTTTACTTTGAGTAAAAGATACTTTTAATGTTAGTACATAGGTGTCCTAATAAGGCAGATTCTTGAAATATGTCATACTTGTAGTTTTCAAAGGTGAAAAGAGTATCTCACTGAAGACGAAGAAGGAGGAGGAGGAGAAGGAGAAGGAGAAGAAGACAAAGAAGAAGAAGGAGGAGGAGGAGGAAGAGGAAGAGAAAAACAAGCTCAGTTTCCCATACAGCTATGATTTAAACAAAATCTTTGCTGATCAGCATTTAAAAATGGTTTCAGGTTTATATTACTAAGTTTAGAATGACATATAGAACATCATAATTCAATGTCATAGCTCGTGACCCCAAAATATTACCATAAAAAAACATACCCATTACTGGGTGGCTGCCAAAATTTCTATGTATCCTAGTCTACCCTTCTCTTTTCTTATTTTTATACTGATTCCAAAATGTTGGCTACAACAATTTACATAAAATTTGATACCCCTCAAGCACCACAAAACCATATACATCTATTTTTGTATCCAATTTCTGTAACGAAATGTACATCTTTTACAAACCTTAACATAACATCCCCTTTGCTGTGTCCAATTGCCATTATAAGCTTTTCTCTTTTGTTTTAATCAAAGCCCTTATGCTATTAATTTGTATGCCAATTTCTACCTGAAATTAATAAATATGGCTGTTTAGTAGATGTCTAATTATTTGAGATAATGGTTTGGTTTCTTGTGGACTGTTGCCACCTCTGTGAAGACACTGGGTCGTGGTCACAACCCTATTTGCACTGCCGCTGCAATCATTCAGTACCATATCCCTTCACTGAGAGTTTCCATGTACCTCAACATTCTCTCTCTGCCCATTTTGCCTCTACTGGCTGTTGCCCTATCCCATCTTTGATTATGGGTTGTCATAACACCCACCCAATTTTTATTTGATATGTAATGCAGCTTCTGCACTCAGTTCAATCAAACACAGCACTATAGATAAATCTAGAGAAGAAAAAACAAAATGATGCCCATGGATACACACCATCAGATAAATTTATTCAATCCATAGATTTGATTGAAGTAGTGTGAGAAAAGATTTTTTCCGCTGTCAAGACTTATTTAGATAATTGCAACAAAGTTGGGGTGATGATAGTGATTTTGCATGTGTTACATTAAAATGCATTTAGGTTGCTCATCTTAGGATACAAAGACTTAAATGGTGAAGTAAGTTGATCATTTTTCTCAGCAGTCCAGTGAATCTATAAGGCTTAAGGTAACGCATATTTCAAAGTGGCAACCTTCTTTTCATAAACTATCATGTTAGAACACAAATTTTGTATTTGATTGAACCAATCATTGACATGCAGTCTGGGCAAGAGATAATTGAAAATGCAACATTCCCATAACATCCTGTCATTACCTGCTGAACATGTGCTCATTGATGGAGTAGAAGACTGTCTCAGATGAAAATATTGTGACTGCCATGTGACAAAAGAGGTTCTATTCAATTGAAGCACAAATTTCATCCCAGAATTCACAAATGACCTCAGCATTTGTTCCTAATCAATATTTTTCAGTAAGGAGGATTGTCAGTACAACGTAAATTTCCAGCTGCAACACGTTGATCACAAGGCACCATTGCTATCAAGACAGTAAGTAAGCTTATTCCTATCTTGGTAATGACTATCATATTACATGCATTTATAAACAGAAGAGCCCATAACTAAATCAATTGTATTTATCTTGAGTCATGGCAAGCATCCACATCCATGAGTTTTCATCTTGGCTCAAGGGTAATTCTAGAAGAAAGGTATGACCAAAATAGCAGCATTTCCTGAAGAGACCATTGGGGCATGGCACTTGAAATGCTTCAACAGGTGCACTTTTCTTCAAGTAACCCATCTTTTTCATATGTCCAATGGCATTCCTAAGAGAAAATAGCATGAATGAGCCCCCATTGTAGGGATGAGATGCAAAATCTTTTCAAATGGCATGAGGATAGGCATGAAGAACAACAAGATTAACATCATCAATGCATGTCATCTTGAACTTTGCCCGGTGTCTGATGAGAGAAGTTTATACATCACCTGAAGACTAGCAGCATGTTTTGTATGCTAGGGCAACTGATATCAAACTGGATGACTTTATTATCAAACTCTTCAGGGATGAAAGATATCTTTCCATGTCACCCAAGAAAGAGGAGTCTTTGCAAGATAATGCACAGGGACATCAGCACCATGAATTGCAGTGTTTATCCTTTTGTTCAATGGTATTTTCATCAACTGCAAAAAATAGGTGGAAATACAAGCAGCTTAGTTGGAATTGCTGTTGTCATGTTGTGTTGCCAAGGCCCCAAAATGACATGTCACCAAGACATGTCTGCATGTCATGTTGGCAAATGTCTGGCTGACATGTCATTAAAATATGTCGGCAAGACTGTCCTGTCGACATGTCAGCAAGGCATCATCTGAGAATTTGCCAACATGTTGACTGATTCTTTTGGACATAAAGAAAGTAAACCGAACCTTTTCAGAAAATTGCACCATAGTGGTGCAGTTTGGTGTGAGAAAGTCATGAAAACAGTATCATATGCATTACTTAAAAAATGACTATTATCTCCATCGGGGTAACAACCCCACCAGTCATGGATATGGCTGGGCAGTCGTGCACTGACACGTCAGAATTCAGGCATGGTGTCAGGGACATTTGACACCGGCAAATTTTTAGCTGACAATGTCATCATCGTGGTGACATGCACTGACATGTCACCAACATTTCCAACTAAGACAACCAAGTAGACCAAAATTCAAGTGCATGACAGAAACCTTTAAAAATGATGATCCATGCAAAGAGAGCAAGTAGTTGAAGGGTGGGTCACATTCACATAGGTCAGTGGCAAATGAATAAATAATTTGTGGATGAACATCTCTGTTATTTCATAGATTGATGGTTGATTGTTGGATTCTATGATGCTTGAAAATTAAGGCAAATGACAGGTTGCGGTCTGTGATCTGTGCTTATTTGGAAATATTGGCGACATGTCAGCACGTGTTGCCACCACACCAACATTGTCAGCCAAAAATTAGCCAGCATCAAATGTTGCAAACGTCAAATGTTGCCAATGCCATGACCGTATTCATGGATTGGTCATGTATTGGCTGACAGATCAGTGCATGACTGCCGAGCCATATCTATGACTTGTGGGGCCATTACTTGGATAAAGATATGGACATTTTTAACGGTGCAATTTCTGTGAAGCTTCATACTACTTTTCTTTATGTCCAAAAGAATCAGACAACATATCAGAAAATTTTTGGATGGCATCTTGCTGACATGTTGAAAAGACAGTCTGGCCAACATATTTTGACAACATGTTGGCCAAACATTTATCATGTCACCAACATGCAGACATGTCTTGGTGATATGTTGTTTGCGAAGTCTTGGCAACACAACACCCCCCCCCAACATTTCCAACTAAACCAGAGTGGACTGTTGGCTATGGACTGTGGACTGTGGACTGTGGAAGTGAACTGTGAACTGTGAACTGTGGACTGTGGACTGTGGACTGTAAACTGTGGACTGTGGACTTTGGACTGTGGACTGTTGACTGTTGACTGTGGACTGTGGACTATGGACTATGGACTGAGGACTGTGGACTGTGGACTGTGAACTGTGAAGTGTGAAGTGTGGACTGTGGACTGTGGACTGTGGACTGTGGACTGTGGACTGTGGACTGTGGA
>JALLPD010000411.1:0-16496 GCA_036940065.1 Cyclotella cf. meneghiniana
ACTATTCACTATTTACAATTTTTAAAATTCTCAACTAAATTGTGAAAAGCAAAAAAATTCAAATAATCACAGAAAACACTATTAACTATTGGCCTATTGGCTGAACTAAATCAAAGCCTTAGTATGATGGTGTTGCTTCTTTTTACTCCTGTTTGACAAGTCCTCAAGACAAAATGTTTACATCCTTGTTATGCTGAACATTTTAATTACAATATTCTGATGTCAGGAATAATCCATTCAATGATGAACTCTTTGTGTGATATGGTTTCAGATTCAGAAAGAAGAGTTCAATTCTTTTGGATTGGGTGGTATTGGTTACAATCTGTTCTTCTTTCAGGATCAAATTTTGGATGAAACTGATGATGAATTTAAACTCCTTTTGACCAAACATGCTAGGGATAAAGTTCAACATGAGGTGGGATTAAGATTCAAGATCAATGGAAGTGATACAGATTACAAAAATCAGCATGAAAAGTTGAATTAGTTCTTGAGAGATCATGCAGATGCTTTCCAAATGCATCTTGTCACCATTTCTGATTTGGTGGCATTCCGTGGTATGTCGGGGTTGGTGGATTCTACATCTGGTTTTAATACGAATGAAGATTTCAGACGTGCTATCTGAAAACATTATGCGATTTCAAGTTCTCACGCGGTGGAGGTTTGCAGCATTGAATGGACAGAATCGTTTGTCCATAGCATTATTGTTTATGATCAGGTGTAATTATAATTTACAAGATTGGAAGCATGTTCCCAGTTCAATCGATCCATGGAAAGTGCTGGATGACAGTGGGGTGGTCGATTTGACTGATGATGCTAGCAAGGAATATATGATCTATGGTCAGGTAATTGGAATGGTTCCACTGCATCAAGTTTTTATTGATTACATTAATCAAGCTTGGATCAAATCCAAGTTGACCATTGGCATACGTTTCAATCTGTCATTGGAAATTTGTGTATTGTCACATGACATCACGAAAATTGAACGTCCCTTGGAATGCCTTAGAGATATTAGTCAAAAGAGAGCCCTAGATGAGAGGATGTTATCTAACACTAGTATACCGGCAAAATGTGCACAGATCATGCAGGTTACTGGGGATGAAATTGTTATGTGTTATCAACAGTGTCACAAGTTCCATTAAGATTATAAGGGGCCTCGTTCTAAACGTTCAGAGGAATTCTTGAAAGAATTTCCCAATTATAAAAGAAAGAGTGAAAGTGAGGGTATGTGTACTGAAAGATTGTTTTTTATTTCCAATCTATTTATTTTCATTTATTGTTTTGTTGTTCTTTTTTACAGATGTTAATGCTGTGGCCAAAAAACTATTTAATCCTTCTCCAAAAAAAACGTTGGTAGTTCACCACGTGTTACCAAAAAACAACTGATAAAATTTCTCCATCAAGTTCAACTAACTTGTCAGGGAAAAAGGCTTCTGGCTCTACTAAGTCATTGGGAAAACAGGTTTTCCTAGAAAAAAGCTAGAAAAATCACCACATGACCATTTTTGTGAGTGTTAATTGTGTAAGTATTTTGACTTTAGTTCTTTTTTCTGTTGCTTATTGATATATTTTGTATTCAGGGCATCTTATTGGTCATACAACGAATTGGATGGCTTACAGTGATGATAGGATGGCGACTGCATTCTGTTCTCATCGGATGTTTGAGGAGTCTGTATTTGAGGACGTGAGAAAATCTTATATTACCGACTATGACAACACTAGTCCATATTTGAAACAGAAGATAACCCCCTCTGTCCCCATTTGGTGTTCGGACCATTTTGAACAATCAGCAGATGAAGACAGTATGATGCATTGTCATTTCATTGATCCTTCATCTCAAGAACTATCAACGGTGTTTCGTGGGATGAAAACAAACGTTCAGTTGGTGAAATTCAATGTAGTACAGGATAGTAAAGGTGGAGTCAATAGTCATTGGGGTATGAGATGCATGAGAAAATTCATTGGGTTGCCGATTCTGAACAATGTCTTGATTGGTGGTCCAGTGACTAAATTGCAGCCACCCAAGACCCATGACAATCCACTCTATGGTGAATTCATTAATTTCATGGGGAAACAAAAATTGCAATGTGCTACACATAAGAATCTAGATTTGTCAAGCCTCTGTTGCCACTTTTGTCCATTATTATTATGAGGTTCTTTTTGGTCCGGATTATATCCATACCTATAAAAGAGAATGCTTCCATGATAGCTTATTGTGTTTGGGGAACTTAAAAGCCTTGTGTTCACTTCCAAAGTGAATTGTGGATAAATTAGCCATGGATTATATGTTTTTGGAATGCATTTTGCCAGATAACTTTGAGATCACTGCCCTTGAGACACCTGATGAATCATTCAACTACTATGAATCTCAGGTTCGTGATAAAATGTTGTCCAGTCCTATGGATGTTGGGAGTGTTACCCATTTCTTTTCTGATGTTTCTATTGTTGTCAATGTGAACACTTCAAAGGAAGCAAGTCCTCTTGTTCCAACATTTGCAATGCATGTTGTCAATTTGTTTGAGATTTTGGAAGATAAAATTTCCACTCTGCAAAAGGAAAATATTGCTCTTTATGGTAAGTGGATTGGCAATATTACTTTCATGGACCATATCAACTTTGATATTAATGAAGTTCTTTTGATTTCTTAGGCATGATGGCAATGTTCTTGGTTAAATTTGCCTATGAAATATCTTCTGCTATGTTCAAATTACGACCAAGTCATGACAGTAAGAACTACTATTCTGACCTCCTTCCATCTATCAATGATCGAATTGAATACTGTCTGGTGAAACACTTATTGTTTTTATTGGATTTGTTTGGGTTATATCCTTCTCTTAAGCATGATCTTGACATCAAAAATGATTTGGAATGACAAGTCACGATTGTGCTTGCGGCTTATAAGAGGAGCTCATTCCCAATGTTCTTTATATACAAGTCGTTGATGACAAAGAACGAGAATTGGATGGTTTAAAAACTGATGCAGACGTACTCTTGGATGAATGGGATAAATTCTATCGGAGCACACACAGCTCCTGGTTGGTGGGAATTGCATGGCTGTTAAAGCATGGCAATGTTAAAGGATTACCTCCCATTGTGCATATAATTATGACTTGGAGATATTATATTGGCAAGTGTTTCAGGCAGATCGAAGATCACTTCGCAAATATGTTACATCAGGATCCAACAATTACTTCGGCTGTCACGGGAAATTATTCATAAGAATCTTTGAACATGGCCCGGGTCTTCAAAGGTTAGTTGAGATAAAAGTATCTTGTTCAAGCAGGTTAAAAAAATGGTACTCATGTTTGGGGAAGAAGCAAGGTGATTAGACATCTCACGTCCCCTTGCAAAATTGTTGATATTTGTTCGTTTGATTGTTTTGAAATTCTATCAACAAAGAACGAGCCCTATAACATTCTCGATTTCACGTCTAAGTTATTGCAACCATCGGATTCACCAATTCATTTTGATTGTCAGTCCTTTTTGCATGAAACAACCAGAATTGAGAAGTTCAACATTTCATCAGAACAGTTAGATGGTGAAAAGGCAATACAGTTCTTAAGTCCAGGTGTTTTTCAGAAAACGTGGTACAAAGAGGATCTTATGGCATTATCACAAGGAAAACTTTCCAAACAAAATTCTTAAAGCCCTAAGATAACATTGCAGAAGGATGCTTCTTGTCAGGTTATTCTTCTGATTGACATGCATAAAGAAATGGATGATGCAGATATGTCTGCATTAGTTGAAACTATCAACATTGGCTATGGCTCAAGTAACTGCAAAGTTCGGCTTGTCAATATGATCAAACTCGAACAATACATTCAATGTACTGATAAGCAGATGTTTGACCTCAACGTGTACATGGTACTTCATGATTATAGCATCATGAAGAAGTATTGTTTCAAGTGGCCTGATCCTGAGCGTACAGATAAAAATGGCTTGAAAACAGCATTCTTGAAATACTACCCCAAAGTGAAAAGGGACATTGAGCCAGTCATTCAAGAATTTAGTTCAGGAAATGTTGTTAAAGGTCATGCATGAACAAATATACATAAGAGGGATTGATCTCAAAGAAAATCACCTCATATTCGAGAATCTACTGCTGATGGACCTTCTTTGGACTTGAACACTGACATAATCAAAATTATTTCCCGATCACCTGCAATTAATGATTCTGATGACGATGATGAGGAGGTTGAGTGGACAGATTCTGTAAGCAAAATTGGTGATCAAGAAGAGAATGTTCCTGCTGACAAAAACCAAAGCGACAATGGTTTGGAAGGTGCATCTGTTGAATTTAATGAGATGGCAGGCAATAAAGTTGGTGACACTGATGAGAATGTTCCTACCAACAAAAACCATAGCAGTGACTGTTCAGAACATGCTTCCGATGATATTAATGAATCAACTGAGCAGCCTAAATCACCAAAGAAACAAAAACCCAGAAAGTAAAAACAAAAAACATTAGTATTATTTCTGTGTTGCTCTGATTTTATGTGTTAGATTTACAAAACTAATAAAAATAAAAAAGTGTATGGAACATAGTACAGTCAAAATTTCAATTTCCTTCAGAGTTTCTGGAAAGAGAAACAAACAAATAATTTATGTTGTGACTTATTCTTTCTGGATTAAACTTATTATTTACTAAAATGAAATACGACTTCAAGATTACAGTGTGGAATCATCAGTTATATCATTTTCTACATTGTCGATGCAGGAAGAAAAGACAACAGAAACATTGGTATTTAATCCTTTGTTTGTCTGATTTTCTGTGCTGCATTGTAAAAAAAATTGTATCAAACAATTCACATTGGATAATTTGTCATTGACTTCCTTCAAAATAGTCATTGCTTCTGTTAAGACAGTCAGATTTCCAGGAAATTATACCATCAAGAAAAACAAACAAAACATTCATATTGTGACTTTTTTGTATGAATTTATCTGATTGATTTAATAAAATAAAACAAAACCTACAACATAAGTTGTATTGAATTTTACACCCTCTGTAATTTTTCAATGATTTGTGTGAATTCTGTAAATGTACTCATTAAGATTTTCACAGATTCTCAAGAAAAATAAAAAACATCGTTTGTTTAAGAAAGCATTCCATCTGTTCAGATAGTCAGAGTCTCTGGAATTGATTTAGTAACATAAAACAGAAAACTTTACAATTTCAATGAAATCTGCCAATGTACCTATTCAGACAGTCACATATACTGAAAAGAAAATTAGACTAAAATTAATTGATAGATTGGTAGTGTTACGTTTTTCATTTTAGTTTCTCATCTGGGTTCAAACTTTTCTATCTGGCCTCTCTGTCCTGGGCCTGAGGCAACATACTATACAGCCTTCATACCATCAAAACAATACCACCAAAAAACAAAACACGACATACTTGTTTTTGTAATACTAGTGTCTCTGACTTTCTCTGTAAGATATTCAATGAGACTTGTTTCACTCAACTGTAAATTGTATCTGGCTGTGACTCCAACAACATCATTAAAATAGTCATTTGCTATCTTGAAGGGAATGGTTCTCAACTCTGACATTAAGGAGACCTTTGCATTTGCATCACTTGGTTGGTACATCTCCTCAAGAATGTATAAGAACTCGTACGCAAGACCATGAGGATGTTTACCTTTCACAACTGTTTGACTGATTGCAGGGAGACCATGATCAATGTCTTGACCCAAGGCTATAACTGCACACAAGTGTTCATTTTGTTTATACAACATGATTTTTTTCTTTTAGTCATCTGACTGGACTCAATTTGTTTGAAGGGATTTGAACTTGGATTCTTCAGGACATTCTGACATCATGGTACCTTCATCCAATGCATCTTCACTATTGTAATTCTTGGCCAGTGCCTTCACCTTAGCCAAATATCTTGGACACAATTCTTCTTTTCCATCCCACTTTGGAACAAAGTGACCTTTAGATTCATTTCTCATTCTTTCTTGTGATATTGACTTTCACAGGTCATTTATAATTCAATCAAGAGTTCCGAACATTCTTGAGGTACTTCGAAGCATGTTGGAAGTCTTGAAACTCCATGTTCAATTCAACTGTTAACTAATGGACTTTTACTGAATTAAATTTATAATGAAATCACTCTCATGTCTAATTAACTAAAAGCATATCATGTGGAGTGTCTTGTTTTCTCCAACAAGACTACAAACATGAAAAACACTTTCAAGAGTGCATGAGCAAAAAACTGAAATTTGTGTCAACCCAGTCTGAATTTTGTGTCAACCCAGTCTGAATTGTAGTTGCCACCTCCATTGGTTTGTTATGTTCAAATGTAAGAGGTGAAATTTATGACCTATCACCTTCCATAGCAGAGGAGCTCAAATATGATGAAAACATGCATGGAGAATGCAAGACTTCAAACCACAAAAAACAGAAAGGAACCATCAATGTGTAATTTGCCAACTTATTATGCACATCGTACGGCAGAGAGTGAGTTAAAATCGAGGGAAAATATGTTTCTTTTGTGCATCAACAAAAATAAATGTCAAACACTAGAACATTTGCACATCAATCTCAACATGCATAAAAAAGGATCCAAATGCTTTATTATTTGACTGATTATTGCATTGTTTTCCATGGATCTCATGATGACTTTGCTTGATAAGAGAAAGCGTCCCTGGATGATTGCCCTACAAAGCAAGAAGGATATCCCTGCCACCTTTTGTTGCAGCTCTCTAGAGCACACATTAAATATATGTTTGTCCTATTCCGGCATTGATATCAAACTATTTGATCTCCTTTTATATTATCTTGGCTGCCAAGATGACTTCACTTGATGAGGGAATGCCTCCTTGGATGGTACTCTGCCAAGAAAGTCTTCGAGCATATCTTTGCCAAGTTTTGTTGCACCCCTCACAAGAATTTTTTCCCTATATTTTCGTCCTAGTTTGGCATCGATGATTAATTTGTTGTCTCTTGCAAGATATTCAAATTCACTGTACAAGTCAGCAGTATAACACTCAGAGTAGATCTAACCATAGTATCCTGCATCATAGTTGAAGGAAAGTATTAGCAAGATTGGTAAAAATTATTTACCCCTGCATACAATGAAGCCAGGAGGCCCCTGGAAATGAACCTACAAATTGTTCCACTCCCATGAACTTTTTCATCATAGCATTGAGCAAAGTTGCAGCATCCTGTTTTCCTCCATCAAAAACATACGGGTTCTCTTTGTCATATGTTGCATCAGGGCCAGCAGAATTGTGAACACAAAGGTCATACAAAGCCATTGTGAGGTACTTCATTTTTGTATTTCCAGTCATCAGTACCTAGACTCATTGAGAGCTCTGATTGTTGAAGCTCAAAGACAGGATCTGTCATCTATGTTTGAAGACTGCTTTGATATTTCAGTTTGCCAAAAAATGTTTTCGAGCATCATGGTAGTGACTTCAAAGAAATCTCGCTCATCTCCTCCCAGCCATGGAACTGCCAACCAAGTCCATGAGTGTAGGCTATGTTTCGAATTTGTCAGCACACAATGCATGACGGGCCCAAACTCATGAAAAAGGTCTCAACCTCACAAAATAGCAGTAATGATGGCAAGCCCTCTCTAGGAGGAGAAAGATTGCCAAGATTCACACAAGCAGAAAGAACTTGCATCTCATCTTCTTTCACGTAGCTTGGACAAAGAGGGTACATGCATTGATGACTATACTTGCCATCACAAGAAAAAACATCTAAATAAAAATAACCATGCAGGTCACCGATCATAGCATCTGACACAGAGTAACACTCTACATTATTGTGCCAGACATCCACATCCTTTTGTGCAAAATTTGAGATCCAACAAATCTTCATAGTTTGAAGAAATAGTCGGTTTGATGTGCTCTAGTGGAAAGTACCTGCAAAGTGAGGCCTCATCCATGTCTGCATACCTTGCTTTGAACTTTTGAATATAATATTCCATATCCCAAGCCTAAAGGCCCCTTCTTCGGGATGGAGTTCCTTCTCAGTTGCGTCAACAGTTTCATTCCCCCCTTGAGCTATGGTTTGTATAAATTCATGCGCTCATGGAGCACATTTTACCTCCAATGCCATCTTTGATGCCAGCTGATACACTGCATGATGGGGATAATTGCCAAAATACTTGCAGCCTTGTGCCTCAGCTTTAACACCTGCTCAAAACATGATGTGTTTTTCGCTTGACATTTTTTTGCTAGAGCTTCCAACACCATCCTCTGTGTACTGGTGTTTTGAGCGAACTTGAGCAGAGGCAAAGTGCTGGGTGCATTCAACGATACTTTGCATTTTTTGTATCATTATCAAGAGGAAACCATTCTATATCATGAACCTCCTTCAAATCATTGTCTGGAAATAAAAGGTGCTCCTCATTTTTGTTGATGAAAGAGCAGAATGCTGTGCATAGCTGTTCTATCTTTTGGTGCTTATTTTGCAATTCATGTCATTTATCTTGAGTTGCATTTCTTCCGTTACAAGATTTCAAGAGATGCATCACATCATAACAGAATCTTGCATTCTCCTCAGATTTTTGTTCACTGATATTCAGTCTGTTATCAGAGAGAGTGATCAACAAACCATTGTCCATATATGCAGCACTAAACATATTGGCGAATTCATCCTTCATTTGATTGCTTTCTGTGCGAACAGCTGCATCTTCGTGCACCATGGAGGGCAAGGTGACCCTTGCAGATTCAGCAGATGCATCACTGAGTGCAAAGCTGAGCACCGCAAATGGATCTTCACATTTGCTTTCTTTTATGTGGTTGATGGATGGTCTGAACTTAGCAATGAGCAAAAACACTTTTGCGTGGATACATGCTGGGGTAGATGTTTTGAATGAAAGAGGGGGAGCCAACAATATAGATGCTTGCTGTATGCTCAATTGTGATAACAGATGGTCAGAGTGATGGGTCGAATACATGATTTTGCTGTGTCAATGTTGGATGATAGCCTGTTGCTAGCCTTTGGCAGCTTTTGCATGGCACAGGCCTTCAGTGCTTTTTGTAGCCTGTCAGCTCCTGTCAGTTCAGGTCTTGGTGCAGTTAGGTCTTCATGTTGTTGAGATTGTGTGATCATTTGAGATCATGCAATCATTCATGATCATGTGGTCGTTTGTGATTGTGTGCTTTGTCTTGTTCTTGTGTGGCATGATGGCTGTCATGACCACACAAAATCAATGTAGCCATTTGTGCAAATATTTGGCTAAAATTACAGCTGTTTGTTGCATGAACACAGGGCACATTTGTGCAACAAATACATGGCATGTTTCGAACTGTGTTTGGATATTTTCAATATCCTGGCAGGACTATTTTTGTGGTACTACTTACTCTATCTAGTCCAACTGCATGCTCTTTCAGGATCAGAGCAGTGCTTAGTGATATTTGTGATAGAATTGTTTTAAATCATAATTTTAATATTATCACATCTTTATTTTGACCAATAATGCCTACAACATAAAAGTCTACAAGTATTATTATTTTATCTACATGTTAGTTGCATGCACACACACACACAATTCCTAGAGGCTACAAGCCCAAGGTTCCTGATGCTGAGTCTGCACCAAGGTGACAATAGTGGGGTGTTTAGGGTCTTCTTTTATTTTGTGATGTTGATTGAGTAAAGTCTTTTGTCCCTTTTGCTGCAAGCAAGTTGACATTATATTCTAGAGTTATTGAGCTTCATGAATGAGTGACATGAAGCTAAATTTTGATCCAATTTAGAAGATTTGGAGAGTTTTATTGAGTTTTTATCACCAATCCCAGCTCCGTTGTGAGAGATTTTGGTTGTTGATTCTGCTTGACATATTGATTTTGATGAGTCTTGAGAGTTAGCTAGTATTGATATCAAAGTGCACACTGACAGCAGCATGGCCAACACTGATACTGTCCACCAGTTAAAAGCCTTCTTTGCAGACTCAGACCCTATCACAGAGGTTGATCTTGCAAAGAATGAGGTGATTATTCCCAAGGAGAAGCATGGTACTGAAGGGTTGAAGGAGTATTCTTATGCTAATGCCCTTGCAATCACTGCCATGAGTCCCAAGCTTGATGCTGCAAAGCACTTTGTCACTAAGAATGAAGATTGTGAGATGGATCCTGGTAGCGGTAACTACCACAACAATCAAGAGCAATTTCTGGGAAACTACACAAAGATTGAGGATGCCTAGAAGCATTCCATTAGCTACAATTTTATGGAGAGTGTGCTGGTTTGGAAGGTACTCAACCCAACAGCTTTTGACCTATACAATAAGTATGGGGATGAGACCATCAATCTGTTCAAGGCCTGGACCTATGTTACCCTTCAGCAGGTCAAGGATTGACAAGCCAAAATGAACCATCAAGGAAGAAATGAGAATCATTGATCCAGTGCCTGCCTTCTTGCTTTTCTTTGGAACTCATGCACTCAAGAGCTGAAGGATGGTATCAAGGATACATTTGAGGGATTGAATAAATTAAGGGTGGTGCAAAATATCTCTACCTAATCATGTCGCACATGTTCCAGATGATGACCAATGTTGTTACAGCTCTCAAGTCTGACATCACTAGGTTTGGTAAGGATGGTATTGCAAAGATCAAGGGAGAGAATGTATTCTTTGTTGCCAAGCAGTTGACAGCTGTGGCAAAGAGCCTTGCTCGTGTGGATGCTCTTACCAATGAAGCTGTTGGTGATGTCATGGATGGGCTCTCAAAGGGTTCTGTTTCTAAATTTACTAAGGTCTTCAAGTTGGAAAGCATCATGTATTGTTCTGTTCATACTTCTACTACATATTGTGGTGGCAGCTGTACTGCTCTCAGTGCAATCTTGAAAATTCTCTCTAAAGCCACTAACCTATACAACTCCTTGTCTACTGGGAACAGCTGGCACATTCCTAGTGGACGAGTCCACAGATGTTGGAATTGTGATGGAGACCATGGTGTCAACAAGTGCAAGCTACCAAAAGACCAAGCTCGCATCCAAGCTAACAAGAAGAAGTGGGTAGAAGAGAAAAAGGAAATGTCATTCTGGTAATAGTGGGTCAAGCTCCGGCAGTCAATATGAGTGGTCGAAGTTTGGTGACAAGAAGAGTGATAACAAGCAACCTGGGAATAGTGGTGTTCAAAAGTTCAACAATGTCTAGTACATGCTCTGCAACAAGGGGTGTGGGTGGAACTCTACCCATACTACTGGCTTCCATGCTGCTTTTACGTCAAATCCATCGTCCTTTCCTGCTGCATTGCCTGCAGCTCATCCTTATCATCATAATATTGCCAAAGAACAGAGCAAATATCCTCCTTGACCAACGTCTGGTATTCCTCCTGCCAACCAACCATCTACTGGTTCCAGCTCACTCGACAAGAAGAAACTTGTGGCTCTCTGTGAACATCATGAACATATGGTGACTGATCCAACAGTGGCTGCCTTCTTGTCAGATTTCAAGAAGATGTTAAACTAGGATGGTGGGCCTGGACTGGCCATCACCCACCTATCCCTTATCCAGTTTTTCTTGATTTTATGGAGTGTAGTTTCTTTGGTGTTGTTTCTCTGTTGGTGTTTTGGTGTTGTGGTGGATCTAGTTGGGGTCTTTATTATTGTCTTCTACAGTCAGATTCCCTTATTTCAAGTTTTTGGAGTGTTTGGAAGCAGCTCATTATCTAGTGGCTCTAGGTATCACCATAAGTGCAAACCTAGGCCATGGCAAAAATGTGCTCACAAAATGAAGAGGAGTAAATGCCGAGCATATCATTTGGTGCTCAAGTGTAGTCAAATGAGTGCACTATTGACATTGAATGGTTTGAAGATTCTCCTTCCTTAGTGGAACAAACATCTAAGGGGGAAGAGGAAGAATGCTTGGTCTCGCAAGTTGTATCGGGAACAGAACTGGCACTTCTTCAAGCCTGCCTCTAAAACTTCAAACACTGTTTTACATGATTGGTTTTATGGTACCAAAGACTTCACTCAGCTGTCCCATCTATTGCATTCACTAAATCGGTTGCAGGGCTTGCAGGAGTGGAAGAGTCAGGTCACAGCACAATCTGTTGTGAATAGACTGAATGTCTTTCGATGTAATCTTGAGAACAATGCAGGAAATTGCAATCGCAGTTCTTCGTTTGAGAGTACTCCTTTGGTAGGGGATACTGGTGCTTCTTTGGGTTTGAGCCCTTACAGAATAGACTTCTTTGACTATGTTGAGGCTAACATTCCTGTCAGAGATGTCACCAAGATGAATTATGTGGTTGGGATTGGTACTGTCATCTAAAATTTTCAGATGACAAGGGTAAAGATGTCTTTCTTCCAGGCATTGCTTACCATCTACCTTCTGCAGACATCCATTTATTCAGCCCTCAAACATATCACCAAATGCATGACTACCACAGTACTATTGATAGCAAGAGAGTTATCATGCATTTGAAGGAGCACGACATAGTGATGCCAATTGATTCAGGGCCTTCCAATCTTCCAATGGTTTGGGATCCTTCCGTGTCTGCTGAGAAACAGAGGGAGATTGGTCTGAATTTTGTTTCCAAATTGGAGTTCTGTAATTTGCCTGAAATGAAGTCAATGTTTGAGTTTCCTTCACTTAATACTACAGTGAATTGCATTGTTAAAGAATCCTGTGACAATGTTTGGGATGACATCATTTGCCCTTGTGTTGGTTCAGATGAAAACATCAATCTCTCCAGTCACCAGAAGGAATTGTTGACATGGCACTTGACATTGGGTGTTGGTATGCAAGGAATCCAAGAGATGATGCGGTAGACCAAGGCTATTGATGGTGATGGCAAAGAAACAATTCAATCTCCAGTAATCCCTCGCAAGTTTGCATCCACTCCATGTTGTCCTCTCCCAAAAGGTCCTTTTTGTGAGTTAGCACAACAAAAACAATGCAGTCTGCAGGTTCAGAAGAGTGAAGCTGTCCCCAGAGAAGGAAGGCTCTTTGTCCAGGGACAGATATGAGACTGGTGACTTTGTCTCTGCAGATCAGTTTGTTGTAATACACATGGGAAATTGTTTTCTCGTTATGGTCATGAAGATGCTCGGGACAAGTTTCATGAGGGCGGTTTAGTGTCAAGTGTCTCTTGGTGCTGGTGAGACCATCATGTACGAGATTTGAATTGAAGAGTGGCTTTGGGAAATGGCTGCTGTCAAAATTACTCATTTACACAGTGACAATAGACTCTTTACTACTGACATAATTTGTGATGATTGCAAATCTAAACATCAGTCACAGAGTTTTTCTTGTGTTGGAGCAAAGCATCAAAATTCATTAGCCAAGAGGGCAATTCAAACCATCATATTCATGGCTAGAACTTTTATGGTCCATGTCTCTCTCCATTGGTGTGATGGAGGAGTTGATGATTTAGCCTTGTGGGGTTCTGCTGTCAATTATGCTGCTTGGGTTTACACTTGCATGCCAAACAAGTTGTTGTGTCTTACTTGATTGAAATTGCTCACCAAGACAAGGGCTGATCACAGAGATGTACTCCGGTCACATGTATGGGATTGTACTGTGTTTGTCTTTGATCCCAAGCTTCAAAGAAGATGCCCAAGTGGAATTGTCATTCTTAGCTCATTCAATTCTTAGGGTTCCCTGATGAGCATTCTTCTCTTGTTTCCAACGTTCAAAACTTATCTACTGGTTTTGTGTCTCCTCAGTATCATGTGGTCTTTGATGACTTATTCCAAACAGTGTTTAGCTCTGGAGATAATAATCCAGTGGTGGATGAGATCTGCAATGATCTCTTTGAGTTCAATAGAGATATCTATGCTGAGGATGAGTTGATGTAGATGGAAATTGTGTCTATTGTCCTTCACCTTTGGATGAAGTCTGGTTGGATGAGTCTGAGAGGAGAGACCAAAGAGACCGTCTTTGTTGTCAGAGAGAAATCACAGAAGAGAGAGAGCATTCGAACTGTTTTTGTATTCCCACTCCTGTTCCAGTGACAGGCAACACTGATATTGGTGATGACAATCACAATGGCAGACTCTGATAATGATGATTCTGATGATGAATCCAATGACAAATTCATCCCTCCATCACACCAAGAGCAAGAAATCCATGCAACAGATGGAGATCTTGGTTCAGCAGAGGTAGATCTTGGTGAAAGTGATCATGTTCAGCGACCTAGTGCTTGGTATCCATGGAGAAATCAAAAGAAGAAGAATCCAATGATCATTGACTTTGATAACAGATGACACGCACGTTCCAGAAGCCAGGAAGTTCATGTCAGAGTCTACAAGTGTGCAGTTGCTTGAAAAAGGATGAAGTATCATCAACAACTTAGGCAGCAAAAGGAGGAACCTGACAGAATGCTAAATGCATTGGAATTAAGGGATGATGTTCCTACTGTGGAAGAGTTGATGGATAGTCCTTTGTCTTGCTTAATCTCATTTGCTGCAAACAGTCGTGGATACTCTGGGACAACCACGGAGTTGATCATCAATTGGGTCCATCCACTTTTTTAAAGGCCAATGCTGAAGCTTCAAAAGCGGGCAATCCTACTTGGTGGGAAGCAATGAAAAAGCCCTATGCCAATGAATACTGGAAAGCTGTTGTGAAGTAGATTGAAACTTTGGAAAAGATTGGTTGCTGGGATGTAGTTGACTGTTCAGAGTGAGCTCATGTCATTGACTCCACATGGGCATTCAAGATTAAGCAATACCCAGATGGCCTTATCAAGGAGTTCAAAGCTTGCTTTTGTGTTCGCGGTGACCAACAAGTTCATGGTGCTGATTTCTTTGAGACTTATGCACCAGTGGTTCAATGGAAAATGATTTGGTTGATGCTTATCTTGGAAGTATTGCTTGGTTTGAAGTCCAAGTGGGGTGATATTACGGCTTCATTTTTTCATGCTGATGTAGAGGAAGGAGAAAATATCTATGTTGAGATGCCTTGCAGTTTCAAGAAGAAGGGGGTACTGAAGCTTAAGAATACTCTCAATGGGTTGTGTCAAAGCCCAAAAGCTTTCTGGCTTTACCTCACCAAGAAGATGAAGTCATGCGGCATGTAACAATCAACCTTTGATCCCTGTCTCTTCATTAGTGAAAAAGTCATGTGTATCTGTTATGTTGATGATTTGACCTTCTGGTCACTCAATGAAGCTGACATTGATGAATTAGGAAATTAACTGATTTCTGTTGGTGTTGCACTAGAACAGGAGAGTGATGTAGCTGGGTTTCTTGGTGTTAGGATGGAGATGAATCAGACCACAGGCTTGATGGAGTTGAAGCAAACTGGCCTTATTGACCAAGTGATTGAGGCTCTTTGTTTAGATGTTGGAACTACTTTGGGCAAGTTCACTCCAGCAGAGGCAAAGCCTTTGGTAAAAGATTCTAATGGTGATCCTGTATTGGGAGAATTTAGTTACAGCAGTGTCATAGGAATGCTCCTGTATTTGACAGGGCACACAAGACCTGACATAGCCTATGTTGTCAATCGTTGAGCAAGGTATATGTTTTGCCCTAAGAGGTCCTATGAGTTGGCTTTGAAAAGAATTGGTTGATATCTGACGGCAACTTGTGAGTTGAATCCATCAAGGGAGTTGAAGATTGATTGTTGTCCTGATGCAGATTTTGTTGGATTATATGGATATGAAAACTTGAGCAATCCTTCCTGTGTCAAGAGCAGGACTGGATTTGTGATTACAGTGGCAAACTTTCCCATCTTGTGGCAATCCAAGTTTCAAACTGAGACAGTACTTTCTACCATGGAAGCTGAGATTGTGGCACTTGCTCACAGTTGTCAAGAACTCTTTCCAAACATGAATATGGTCTCTATGTTAGGAGAAAAGGTGGTTTTACCAGCGAGCGAGGCAACCATGTACGTCTCCGTCCATGAAGATAATGCTGGCAAATTGGTGTTGGCGGAGACTATGCCACCTCAGTTTACACCTAGGAGCAAATATCATGCCATCAAGACAATTTGGTTCCATGAGTGGATTGTCCAAAGGAAGATCAAGTTGCTCAAAATTGATACTGTGGAGCAGCTGGGGGATTTGTTTACAAATGGGATTTCTCAGTCAACATTTGATTGATGGTAAGATCTTGTTAGCATGCACTTGAGCAGGAGTGTTGAGAACATGTGATCATTCATGATTGTGTGATCATTCGTGAACATGCAATCTTTTGTTATCATGCAATTTCTCATGTTCTTGTGTGGCACAATGGCTGTCATGACCACACATAACAAGTGTATCCATTTGTGCAAACAACTGGCTAAAATTACAGGCATTCATCGCACAATCACAGGGTGCATTTGTGCAACAAACACGGGGCATGTTTGGAATCATGTCCAGATATTTCCAATACCCTGACACAACTATTTTTATGGTACAACCTACCTCTATCTATTCCGATTGCATGCTCTTTCAGGAACATAGCAGTGTTTAGTGACAGAATTGTTTTAAATCATAATTCTCAGATTATCACATTGCTATATTGAACAACAGCAACTACAACATAAAAGTCTACAAGTAGTGTCATTTCATCAACTTTTAGTCACACACACACACACACACACACACACACACACA
>JALLPD010000412.1:0-16353 GCA_036940065.1 Cyclotella cf. meneghiniana
CATATTTAAAGTACATACTTAGCAGGTATGTTTCACAGAAACAATTGTGACAAGAGAAAGGTTTCACAGAAACAATTGTGACAAGAGAAGCTGTACTTAAAGGACCTTCTCTATCACGCAAGACCAGAGGACAGCTTCTCTGTAAAAAGTTATGCTGCCTGAGGTTTCATACCAAGTCAGGTAGAAACCTACATGCATCTCACTAAATCAATTGTGTGAACATACCAAAACTGTGTAGAATCCTACACTGCTTTGTTTTTCCACAATGAAGCATATTTGCTTCATCATGGTTTTTCACTTCATTTTTATTATTAAACTAACTCATAAAAATATGATTAAAATCATCTCGTATCAAGCTTCAGCCATCTGATACAAAATCTAATTTGCACAAATGGCTTGGGTCAGGTCTACAGACTTTTATGTGTAGCAGGCAGGGTCTGTACACTATCAATCAAAGGATCTGGGTCTCATTCTGTTGATTGAGGTCTATCAATTTCGATAGACTTTGTGGGAGTCTTGGGGCATACAACTGCTTGGTATATTATCTCAAGATTCCAGTAGACACATATCGCTAAATATGTGTGAATTATGGTGAATAAACTCAATCATTTAAGCATCATCATAAACTTATGCCTTTGATAATTATGAACACATCACATTCAATTTTTAAATCTAATATCATTTCTATCTAAAATGTTGATCGGATTCATTTTCACATACTTGATTTTCCTTCCATAACCTTTTTACAGGGCGGTGGGGGTTTATGAACTTTGATGTCAGATTTATTGGGTCTGCAAACAACAAAAAACATACATAGAATTATTTTCAACAAAAACATATTATTTTCAATGAAAATCATATTTTCAACAGCTTCATTTATATTAGCACATAAGTCCACTTACACTCAGTATTGTTCCTAAAAGAACAGTTTTTATTTTCAATGGATAATGTTGTGTCATCAGCTAGCATTTTTCACCGATAGTCCCATGTGGTGGGCTCCTCATTATCCCTCACGGATCAAAAGCTGTGGTTAATCAGTGTTACAACCACCACACATCACCTAGCTTTTTGATGGGTTACTATTACATAGTAATTTTTCTGCTTGAAAATCATGTTTCCTTTCTTCCACCACAGGAATGGCTTGTTTCAATTGTGTGAATTATCACCACCAACAGTGCACATACTTAAGATGTGCAGCACTTTGTGTGCAGCAATGAAATGCTGGTGGTTAGGCTCATGCTCAGCTATGGCAGATTGTTGCATATGTTGGTAAGCTGCATGTTTTGTTCTCTGTGATAGGAGCTGACATTTACAAAAAATTTACAAATGTAAATTATCTTTTTTGACACGAACAAAAGAAACTGATTAACTAATACTTATATGTAAATTAGGATAATGAATTCTTAGATCTGGTGAATTTTAATTCTGTCAAAAATGGCAACAGAGAAACTCATGACTTTTCTGTCAATCACTCCCAATCATACCAGCCATTGTGGACTGCCACTAAGGTGAGGACCATTTCTCGCATTGAAAAATTCCACCGAGGCAATGCATACCCCTTGGAAATCCCCAACTCTCTTCCATTAGTAGTAAAGACAGTGATTGCTGTTGTACCTGGAGGGGAGATTTGTTATGGTTGACATAATTTAAGGTGGGTGGGAGAGGGTTGTAGCAAAACAAATTGACCTAGCCATAAAATAATTGGCAGGAATACAGGGTCTAAGCAATGTGATAGCAATAGAGTAATACCTATGATCTGTATTATTTTATTTTTTATTTTACTTGCTTAATTTAACACCAAAATCAGTGAGATTGACACACTTTACAACATCTCAAACATTTTGTGTGTCTAACTCACCAATTTTTATGGTAGGTTTTGGATTATGGTCCATTATTATTATTTACTGCCTTAGCCATTTGTTCTCTGATTTGGGCAGTGTCTCCTTATGCGCCACCTCATATTCTAAGATTTTCTCAACTGTAACAAATGAATCTTGATGTATTAATAATTTACGTCACCTTATTTATTAGCATACAGACTATAATTTGAATCATTTGCGGATAAGGTATCAGAATGAAGATTTTGTCTGCCACCAAGTGCACTCAACTTCATTGGGTGCTGTATTCTCTTCAGATCTATTGCAAGGGCCAACAAAAAAGTAGACCACATGATCATTGCCACTGCCACCTATCTGCAAATAGTATACAAGCCATCGAATACAAGCCACCAACTATCCCAAATTTGCAAACTTCACTACTATGATGTCAACTCAATGAAGAAGTGGATGATGCCCTTAAAAAGGTATTATCTGTTTCAGTTTTTATTTCAGAGTGCTGGTCAGTCTCAAACTATCTTTTTGATTGTTTGCCCCACCCCTCCACACCAATGGTGGTTACTTGTCTGCCAGCCCCTTCCACAGCTCACAACCTTTATTCCCAATCTGCCAGCTCAATAAAGATGTGGGTGACATCCTTTAAAAGATAAGGTCTCTTGTGCCTTTTTATCTTACAGTGTCAGCAGGTCATAATATATCTCTTTAAATGGTCACAATACTTTTCCATGCAAATGGTAGTGTCTTGGCTGCATTCTCATCCCATAGCTTGTCACCATCATCCTCCCTCAACCAAGGCAATAAAGAAGCAGGTGAGGCACTTGAAAAGGTAAGATTTGTTTTGCATTTTAATTTTACAGTGTCATCCATTCTCAAGCTATATCTATTTTGGTCACCACCTCTTACACTAACAGTGGTTTCTTGGCCTCCGGCCCCTCATATAGCTCATGACCTTCATTCCCCATTTGTTGAAGCAATTAACAAGCAGGCCACGAAAAAGGTAAACAGCTTTGCTTTTTTCTTTTACAGCATCAGCAGGTATCAAAATTTTGTTTTCATTTGGTTACACTATTCGCTTTGCTGCAGGCCCTCCCATAGCTTATGAATCCTCTGATAATGCAATAATGCAATAAACAAGAGAACAGCACCATTTAAAAGGGAAGTTTCATTGTGCTACTGTATTTTACCATCAGAGATCATCTCAAAACTTTTTGATTGGACACCTCATCCCTCCATGGTAATGATCATTTCTTTGAGACCAGAGCATCTCAGACCTTTAAACCATCACCCTTAGATTATCATTATGAAAAAGCTGGCAACATCCTTTAAGCAGTAAGATTAATTGTGCTTTGGTTTACCCCCCCCCCTCCCAGGCTGTCTGAAAAGATTCAAATTGAGTGCCACATCCAAATAGGGCAATGGTGGAGTCTTGGCTGCCAGAGTGAAATAAAAAGGAGACAACACCCTTTAAAAGGTGAGATTGTTTACTTTGTTTCTTACAACCTGACCATTGCAAAACCCTTTTTTATTGGTCACCATCCCTCCATGGCAAGGGTAGTTTCTTGACAACCAGACCATCCCACACATTGCAATCTTCATTACCCACTGGTAATGCAATAAACATGAGGATGAAACCCTTTAAAATGTGAGCTTTCTTCTGTTTTGATTTTTACAACCTCAGGCTATCTTCTAATAGCTTTTCAATTGATTGCCGCACCCCTCCATAGCAACTGTCATTGCTTGGTCCTCATACCCACCCAGAGCTTGAAACCTTTGTTTCTCCTCGTCAACACAATGAACAAGTGGGAAATGTCCTGTAAAAAGTGAAATTGATTTTGCTTTGTGTTTGCAACCTCCAGCCATGTCAAAACATCTTCAAAGTGATTGCAAAACCCCTCTATACAGAATGGTGGTTTTCTGGTCATCATACCCTCTCAGAGCTTGGACAATTTCTCCTGAACCACCAATGCAATAAAAGGTGAAAAGGTACAATTGCTTTTGCTTTTTATTTCCCCGTGTCAGGTGGTCTTGAAGTATCTTAATTTTTGCCCCTTCACTCAATGCCGCTGGTAGTGTCTTGGCCTTCAGCCCCTCACAGAGCATGTATCCTTCATTCCATATGCTCTTTGAAGGTATCAACATTTGTTTTTCTTTCATGTTATTATTTACCCATGATATGACTGTTGATACACAGGAAGATATGATGCAATTCTCAGTGAAATAGAAGTGAAGTTCTGTAGTAATTTGTTGACTTAACATTATCATGTAATCAAGATGACATCATCTCAGTGAAATAAAGTTTATCAAGCAATGAGTAAAACATCAGATTATGTTGGATGTAATATTCAGTAACATAGACCACAACTTAGTAGCTAGCATTATGGCTTATTGAGGTATGACGTGGAGATTCGACATCAAATTACAGCACAGTGTAGTAACTTTTCAGAAAAAACTTTGATAACAATTTTTCCTGGAGTACTTCTGGGGTCTGGGACAGTATCCAAAAGCAGTAATCCAAAACCTACATTAACATCATTTCAATAATTGAAAATGACAAAATCTGTTAAAAATAGCAACATCTGTTGAACATAGTGCTAACCATTAAAAACAGTGTCAAGAAATAAAATTATGACATATTTTAACAATAGGTTGTGTGTGAGTTTCCCTCAACATCATTCAAGAAATAATCACAAGTACCATCATCATCCGTGAAATCTGAATTGTGTCTTCTGTCAGCAACAACTTCATGATCCAGAGGTAGGACAGTATCACCTACACAGAAATCACTGCCATGGGTAACTGTAGCATCTATCATATAAATGTTGTCATTTTCATGGCGGTTGATGCTAATGCATAGAGTGTTGGGTCTTCTCAGCATTTGGCTCAGAAATAGAACTTCTTTTTGGCCTTTGTGTAGTCACTGCACTAAGTCAAAGACAAAGTGGACCCACAGTGTATGTCAGGGGTTTTGTCATCATGAGGAAACTGGATAGAGCAAATGTGTTTCAAATCCTTAATCTTGTTCTTGTAGCACTTCATTTAGACAGTGGGCTAGAAGTACTTCTTAATGTCAAAAAGGTATGAAATCACACAGACTCCTACTTTTATTCTGGTGACGGCTCATGCCAGATTTCAATCTTAAACCAACATCAAGCATTCTCAGACCACCCCAATTTTCACTTGAGCAATTCACCCTACTTCAAAATACAAATGGTGCACCAAATGCTCTTCTAATACTAATTTCCACAATGCAGTGGCACACAGGGTGGTATTAGAATGTCACTGAATTTGCAAAGTGGGGGTAAAATGGCTCTCAATCCATGTTTGCACATTCTCTGTGCATCTGATTCCAAGCATGAGCATCAGCCAAACACAACACATAACAGTCAATTGATCACCCCACAGACCCAAACTAACCACCACGCCCTCATTAGTTTGTTCCCATCATGGTGGGAATCAGGCATTGGCATATTTGCAAATTTCTATGGCACATCCATGCTCTATGCCTGCTGGGGTGATATTATCAGAATCAAAAATCAAAACATCATGTGTGTGAACAGCATTCCCACTTCCATTCGTCTCCACATTCATTGTAGAAAATGTGACAATGTTAGAATTGCAAAAAATTAGGGAATATCAGAAAAATGAATCTATTCTCATATTTTTTATCTCTGCTATTCACCCATATATTGCATTGGTGATGCATCTGCCTTGTCCTCCCTCCTTGCAACAAATGCAAAGTATCATGGCAACATATTACAAGAAAAATGGTGAGAAATAATGTTATCTTATATTTTCATCTTAAAATTCACTCAGTTTTTCATTGCCCCTATCTGATGCACTCTTCTTTCCCCTATTCATCCAATAAAGTTGCCCAGTGTCAAAATACAAGGAAACAAAGTGAAATATAAAGACATTTTATGTTTTCATAATAAAAAAGTTCAACTGAAATGCTAATCATTTGTTTTGTTTGTCTTCAAGGAAAAGTTTACAGTCAAGTAAGATAGTTCAAATTCTTCAAAATAATTTCAAATCATTTCCACAGTGAGCTTCTAGTGAATATTCTTATTCTTAACTCAAAGGAAAATGTTTTATTTTAGTTACCAACATTAGTATAATGGTTAAATGTTTTAATAATTCCAAATCTGGTGGACAATACAGCCTACTGAGAGTTTGATATTGTCAATCTAAATGGTAAAGCCAGATGCTGTCTCTGCAGAAACAGGCCCACCACTTAGATATCAATCAATGTATTCGTATGGTGAGAGTACACAAAATTGTTGACCAAATGCAACAATTAGCATTCAAAAATCAAATTATTTGAGGGGGAGCAGCCAGACATTTCTGATAATTGGTAGCCTTAGGAAAAGTAAAAGATAAAAAACACAACCATCAAACATGTCCATCAATCAATTAATTTTGTCATATTCAATGTGTAGATAAAATAATCTTCAAACAGACTCATTGCCAACAAATTCATCCCCTATATTTTCAAAGATGCTTGTACTTGAAATGGTAAAATCATAGAAAATCCTGTTAAACTACCAATCTTGGGCACTGAGTAAACTTATATGAGCACATTTGGATACTTTCCATCCCTGATTCACCTTCACTACTTTGCACCAACAAGATTAATTGAGGTGCAAATATCATTACCAAACTGTCAAATCCTGAAACACACTTTGGGGTCAATTTTGATTGCAAAACCATGTTTGGGATCATTGGAATCGGACAAGAAGGGTCAAGCTGACTATAAATCCGTAGCAGATGCTTGCAAATGCTAGCTGCATTTTGTTGCTCCTAATTTGACCAAACTTTAAGGACATCTTTTGAGACAGAACTAAGTAATATTTGAAGGTCAGAGCATGTCTGAGAATAATTTGACATGCTGTAATTTTGACTGAGCCCTCCCCAACTAGTAATTATTATTGAAAAATCAAAATTATGTTGCTTATGGAAGAAAAAACTTCTGATCATATTTCTCTCAAATCTGGTATACATTCTAATTAGACCTATATCTACAAGGCCTGAAAGTCTGGTGATAGTTGGGAAGGGGGAATTTAGGACATTTTGAGTGGTGCCCTCCCCCAAAACAGAGATGATCCCTGTTAAGAAGACAGGTAAATCAGCATCATCCCCCAAACTTCAGGTTCATAACACTGCTTCTTGACATTTGAGATCATTGTTATAGTCCTGTCAAGACAATTGAGTCAATTAAGTCATAGTCATTACTGTATCTTTTTGAAGTCCTTCAATGGGATTGAACACCAACTTGCTTCCCCACACTATAAATCGTGAATTTCATTCTCTGCCTAGCAGAACCATGCATTGCAATGCAATGTACTTCAGTAGTGCCTTGCTTTTCATCACCCTCTTGTGCTGATGTCACATTCTCAGTTTCCTCCATCATGGATAAGGCAGGAACACTATCGTCTCAATCTGGATCCCCCTCATTGCCTTCCACATCTGTATTAATTGCTGGTTATGGTGGCATTGATCAACTTCAGTGGGAAGATTAACCAAATCCATTGATTCCTTTTTGTGTTTTTCACATTATGATGAATACAGAGAAAGATTACTCACAGAAATGCACCACAATTGACAATATAGGTCATGCACACAAGCTTCTTGTAGATTGCTCGGACAAACAAGGATAACTAAATAACTGCTGATGGTCAGCTGTGTTGAATTGAATCAGAACGACAAAGAACAGTATGGCTATTTTATGCAAGTTAATAATCAAGTGAACATGTAGTCACTTGTGGTGGTGGTAGGTGCATCAGAATGCAAAAGACGTGTGGGGTGATGATATTTCTTTGAGGGTATTATTTACAAGGAATCATTCCGTTGCAAAGCAGATGTCAGCGAGGCCTCCTTCGATGAGCTTCTTGGAAAAATTTCCATGACTGTACCAGATCTGGGCCAGATATTGCTTCACCATTTCTGTACTAAACATTAGTGCTATACCAGGTCTGATATTCTGTTCTGATTGTCTTAAGTCACTTTTCTGCCAGTATACTTTTCAGACATTAACCGAGTTCCATTGCAGAGTAAATAAACTCGAAGAACGAATTTATGGCAGTTTTATGTATTGTTTTCAATTCCTCAATCATAAAAATTATGCAGCTACAAAAAACCTGACAGATGGCCTAACGAATCCTTTCTTTGGGGAGTATGTGCCAAAACACTATTCAACCATTATGTTTCGGCTTTTTCCCCGGCCTGCTGCTTACTCCCACACCTTCTCCGGCCATACTATGGGGATGTTTGAATTGTTATGAAATAACGGCTTGTTAGAATCGAAGATGATTACTCATTGTGGCAAGCATACGACAAACAAAACTTGTATCAAGGTGTCGAAAAGTAGAGGACAATCCACTTGAATTCTACAACTTTGACATGAATCTTGCAACGGAACAAACAGTTCATTGATTTACCTTGCCATAGCCGGAGGCCTCCCCACCAAAGTTCCTACTGTCCCCACCTTCTCCGGCTTCTCTCCCCTCACGGCCTCCCTATACTTGGCCAAATAAACCTTCAAAGGCTCCACATATTTATCGAACCCCAAGGTACTCATGGCCCATAGCAAATCATCGCCGTTAATCGTCTTCCGTTTCTCTTGCATGCACTTGTCGGAGGCCTCGGAGGTGATGAAGGATATGAATTCTGAAACGCATTCTTGGACTGTTTCTTTGGAGTCTTTGGCGATTTTGGCGTTTTCGGGGAGGGTGTTTTTCATTATGCGGGCTATGTTGGCTATTGGGAGGTATCGGTCCTGGAGAAATGTATGATGGAGTGCGAGTTTTATTATTGTTTTGGAAATATACATGTCAGAATAATAAGATTCATCGATGTATGACAATGTTATATTTGAAGCGCGCACAAGACGCAAGCAATTGAAAATGTGAAGCATAAAATATCAAAAACAACAGATATGCAATCACCCTTTCAACAATTGTAATCGAAACCGCTCACACACCTGCTCCAGAACATTGGAATCATGATCTCTAAATCCTGCGGCGTGTGGGAAATCTTGTGATGTGTTCGACATAGATGGCAGGGCTGCGGCTGATTCCGACGGGGTATACATTGGGTATTGCTGCTGCTGCTGCTGTTGGTGGTGTTGGTGTTGTTGATGCGCCATTGTTCAATGTGCGACCATGTGTTCTGTTAAACCAAGTTGGACCAGAAAGACGAGTTGAAAATGACACCTCGCGAGCAGTTTGTTCTTGTGTTGGTGTGCGGTGTTATTTGACAAACCTGGGGCAATAATGTGTTGTTTCCAAAGTGATGTTGGGAACCGATTTGCGAGTGTCCAACGGACACAAATCTAAAACTTTTCCACGTGTAATCAGCTAGCGCTCGGTTTTGGGTCATGGGCTTAACAATGTGTCCATAAAGGAGCCAAAAATGAACAGTACAATATGGTATTGTACAATACCATACCCCACCACGCATATGGTACCTCCTATCAACAGCTATTAACACAGAGAAAACAACGAGATGATGTTGAATATGGTATTGTACCATACAACAGATCGTGTGCTCATCGCGGTGTAATCGCCTCACATCACTTCCTACGTCATCGGCTCACAATCTTAGCAACATACCATAGCCAACTCTTCTCAAACAACAACAAACAATCATGAGCTCTGAACCCCGTCGAAACCACCAAGGTCGAGGTCGCGGCGGGCGAGGACGAGGCGCTCGAATCAACAGCAACAACAACAACAACAACGGCATCAATCGCGACAATGCAAACCCCGTCAACTTCGCCGGCCGTGGCCCCAAACAATTCGGCGCCCCCCGTCCCGAACAAGAACGACAGCAACCGCGCCCTCCCGTCGTCATACCCCGTCACGAAACGCTCGACCTCCTCCAAAGCGACGACATGCCCCAATCTCCCACCAACAAGAGTGTCGTACAGGACAACATTCAAGATCATCAGCATTGTCTCGTTTGCTACTCGTCGCAATTGAAGAAGCATCGCGCGCTTTCGCCGTGTGGACACGATGACATTTGCGCTCCCTGCACTCTGAGGTTGAGATATCTCCATAATGATTTGAAGTGCGCGGTGTGCAAGACGACCAATGAGGCGGTTATTGTCACGGATAGGGAGGGTGTCAAGTATGCCGATTTTAATTCATGGGGGGATGATTTGGGAGGGGGATATGTCTTCCGCGACGAATGTGGAATGCATTTCCCCAAAGACTATTATCAGAGTGTTGTGTTGCCATTGTTTGGGTTTCAGTGCGGGATGCCGGGATGTGATTTTGATGAGAGTGAGGTGTTTGTCACAGAGGGAGAGGAGAAGGGAGGAGACGATGACACTAATATTATCGGGGGGGACGCAAATAAGAAGAAGAAGGCTCCGTCGAGACAAGTCAAAAAGAGGCTTACTAATCTGGATGCTCTCAAAAATCACCTTCGTACCACTCACGGCATGACACTTTGCGACCTTTGCATCACAAACAAACGAGACTTTGTCTCCAAACTAGGCAGATTCACACCCGCCGGAATTAAAACTCACCTGACCAAAGGCGATGGAGATTCAAGCGGTTTTACAGGCCATCCACTCTGTGAATTCTGTCGACCATTGCGCTTCTACGACATCGTCAAACTCCACGAACATTTGAATAAGGAGCATTATAAGTGTCACATTTGCGATAAGATGGGAAAACCCAATCAATTCTTTAAGGATTATACCCGACTTGAGACGCATTTTGATAGAGACCACTTTTTATGTCACGACAAGCAGTGTTTAGATGCGCGGTTCGTAGTCTTTGACAATGAGATAGATCTCAGAGCTCATGAGGCGAGTGTTCACGGAGTTCGAAATAGAGATGGGAACACTAAGATCAAGTTGGAGTTTCGAGTAAGGAGGGAAGGAGAGCAGTTGCAACAACAGGTTCCAACAGGAGATGACTTTCAGTACGGCTTGAATGGCGAAGCGTTTGTTCCCGACGCCTTGCCGGGAGAGGAGCAGCAAAGGCAGATGAATGAACCGGATATATCAGATCCTATACACGCTGCGAGGACTGCGGAGTTGCGCGCCATGGCAGCTCAGATCAGAGAGAGGAATGGGATGGGTGCTGAGCTCGAGGCCTTTCCTGCTCTTGGAGGAAGAGCTGCCGCAGCTGCAGAGGGGACTGGATTGTTGGTTGGGTGGACGTCGGCGGGTGCTGCATCGGCGGCATCTGCTGGATCTCGCCTAAAAAAGACACCTGTTGGAAAAGTTACAGATGAAGAGTTTCCTTCATTGGGGGGCGGCACAAATAGTAGCGCCAATCGATACTCGGCGCTGGGGTTGGGTAAAAAAAACAACGGAAGACAGCCCACCCTTCCGGCTGGAGTGAATTTCTCTGCTGTTGCGGCCAGAACTGGGGCAGCTTCTTCCTCTAGTAGGACTGTTCCTTCATCAGCAAAGCCAATTTCCACCGTGTCCTTTGCGTCATCCATGCCAATCAGTCGCCCACCAGATATGACAAGAGACGATTTTCCATCCCTTGGATTAGTAGCGAGGCCAGCAGCTCAACCCTTTGTCCCTACCATTGCGTCTACCAAAGCTCCAAGTATGACTGCTGATAATTTCCCGTCCTTAGGTGGCGCATCATCTTCCAACAAAAACGGTACCTCCGCGACTACTCAAAATCCCTACTCAGCAGCTCAAGCTCTCGCTCGAAAGCTTAAGGCAGGCAAGGCTCCAGGATCTGCACCATCCTCTTCTCCGATTCCATCACTCTCCAATTCAATGGATTTTCCTCCGCCTCCCACTTCAACCTCGAAAAGACCTAACGTTTCCGCGGCATTTGCTCCAAAGAAGCCACCACCAATAGACAACATGTTACAATTCCCTCCGCCTCCAACATCAACTGCGCCTGGTTCTTCCAACTCAACAAAGAAACAACCATCCAAACCCTCTCCAGAAAGCCTCAAGTCTGGAATGGACACTGTAGAATTACTCAAAGAGCAGCTGGGGTCGGTACGATACAAAAAGCTCAAGTCATTAACCAAAAGTTTTTCAACGGGGTGTACCCCTCCAGAAGAGTATGTCGACCAATCAGCGGCGTTATTTGATAGAGGTCTTGCAGACAAAGTGTTTTGGACCCATGTCCCCGATTTGATTGTATCGTGTCCCAATACAGACGGTGTTAATCGTGCGTTACAGTATTTAGAGAGTGTTAGATTGGCCAATGAGATGCAGGAACTTGAGTTTGGAGGTAGGTGAGATAGTTGCAAAAACTCCTTTTGATGCTAAGGCAAGCCAGACGATGTGAATGTTCCGTTCAGATTTTTTGAACTAAGCAACACTTAATAAATCGAAAAAACAACACTATCTAATTTCATACTTCTATTCAACGACGCCAACTTGACAGCTCACCCTACTTGCGGTATTCCATTTTCTTGCTCATGTATACACCAACAGACCAATTCTCCATTACCATAATAATGAATAAGTTGACGAATTATCAGCGGTGGCTAAGCAGTTCTTTCCACTGTTATGTCGGTAGCATTGCAGCAAAGCTTACTGATTGGCTGCGTCCGAATACTTGATGCCCACTACGGTGTACAAAGGGACGCAAAGCATTAGTTAAGACCACATGCAGTTCGGCATTTAAGTCACTCTGAATAAAAACGTTAAAGCAACAAAACGAGTTATACGACACCAACTCACATGTATTGAACGAACTCCACGGGTTCTGATCATCTACACCCAACCTAACCCATTGTGTCACAATCTTCTTCTCACCCTCAATCACTGGACATCCACTGTGTTCCGTAAAACCGTCATCCATCTTCATCGTTACCGGATCGATGTAACTAAAGAACGTGGCTGCATATTTGGTAGGTTTGACATGGACTCCAGAATTGCGAAAGTTGGTTGCCCCTCCAACAATGGGGATATCACAATACATGACCATCGTAGCCATACGATTCCCTGGTTTGAAATCCAACCCATTACAATCGCCATCACAATGAGGCATGTACCTATCCGGTTTGTCATCGTCGGGCCCGCGTCCAAAATATTGTATCGACATGAGATCCTCTTGTCCATTGTGTTGAATATCAAACGGGAGGACGTGATTGACATAGTTGTAGACTCGACGGGAAAGCCGAGCAATGAGATCTCCATCGGCCTCTCTGTCCCAGTGGACTTTGATTCCGGCTTGCTTTGCCTTGCGCGATTCTGAGAGGACGCTCCCTCTTTAAACATGATATAGATCCTGTTAGTCCTGTAAATATAATATCATTTCTGAATAGAAAAGCAATTGAAAATGACTTACCCACTTCCGTCTGCAACCGTGGCATCATGTAAAATCGGCGCCGCCGCCTCCTCCACGGCCCTGCATTCCTCTTCAGTAATAAAGTCCCGTACCACATGAATCTTTGAAGCAGGACGATCAATCATGACATCGACCCTTCGATTTTCCCAGCGAAGGGTCTCACGGGGCTCCGTAGTATTAAGTCCTTCATCGGCACATGTGTAATTCTCCAATAAACCGGCCATGTTTTTGCGAACTCCGGCTTGGAAGGTGATTTCTTCATTTGCCTTTTCAATTTCTTTAGCGATGCCGCTTTTGACGCAGTCTGCCAAATTGTCGAGTATAGCTTCGGCATTGTCGGAATTGGATGCGAGTTTTCGTGCGGCGGTGTCTTTGCAAGATTCGAGGAGGTTGGATGCTGATGCGGCGGCGATGGATTTGGAGTCGGTGTGTTCTATTTTGATGCCTTCTTTGATGATGATGACTGTTGTAGGTCGAAATTGAGAGAACGCGCATGAGAAATAGAGTGCTCGATCAATACGAAAATCTCCATATCTGGCGCGATTGTGGTGCTCTGCCACTCACCCTGATCACTATTCGAATTGACCGTAAACTGCTCGATCCTGCACTGCTGACTCTCCCCCTCACAAACACCCGTCTTCTTCCCCGGCAATTCCCTCACTTGGAAAGTGTGCCCCACGTAGGAATTCAGCGCAAACGACGCCCCCGCCAAAACGTCGGGTGTGCTCTGAAGGACCATCTCGCCGGTTTGCGGGTGGATCCAATGCACTTCGACGCGACGGCCAGATTCGTTCATTATCTGGATGCTGCGCTCGACGCTGGCCGAGAAGGCGACGCTCAGCAGTGTCGTCACCGTCGCGAGGAACAGGCAGAAGGACGTGTTGGAGAGCATCTTGGACTTTCTTTGCTTAAGCGTGCCAAGACAAGATGTATGGTGTGGTGCGTTGTGTTGAGCGCTTCTGCTGAGTTCTAACGTTGTAGGTATGGTATAAGTTTGAGGTTGACTCTTTTTTGGAAGAGGCTGGTATATGCTTGATAGTTGTTGTTCACTCTCGGAGTTCGGATTTGTTTTAGTGGTTCTTGTGCGATCAGTGTGTGATATCTTCCATTGAGGGCAATTGGCACGATGGTGACACAAGATGTGAGTGGTCCGTTGCTTCTTTTTGCGGAAAGGTCAAGAAGATTTAGTTCGAAGATTCCGCGAAAACCGACTCACTCTTGGATCGTTTTGTATCGTTTAGAGCAGTTCTCGAAAAAACGCCACGGTGTTGCTTCTCGATCGAATCTGAAATCTCGGGAACAATATTTTGTTGCTGGTGAAAGATACTTTTCTGATAAAGCGGAAATTTTCATGAAGTGTGGGATTTCGGCAATCCTTCGGCATCTTTGGCGAAAAAGGTGGCAAAAAAATGACAAAAAATCTGAACTGTCAAATCACGTTTCATAATTAAAGAATTAGGTAGATTTTACGGTCTAATATGACATGGATTTGTTTTTTATTTTTTTTAGTGTCTTTTGAGCTCTATTTTCTGAATTCAAAAACCTCCAACATGAACGACAAGCCACCCCTATCTCAAACATTGTTGTGTATGGTACGATATGGTACATTACCACAAACATTACTGGGTAACGAGAGATATCACGAGCCATACGAACGAAAACGGAAACAACAACGGCGCAAGCGGAACGAGCCAACAACGTCTTCTAGACCCTACCACAACCGACCCATAATCTACCCTACACAAACGAGTCAACCATGGTAAGTCTTTCCCCATCGTCATCTGGGCATTGCTCCCCCATCGCCGTCTTCGTTTGGTCGCCCATCGTTTTGTTCGTCATCGTCATTTTTTCGGCCGGCTCATCGGGCTGCCGTTCCGCGAAAAATCGACGCACCCAAATCCTTGTTGTGTGTGCTCCTTTCGTTTGATAGGTTGTCAGCAATCGAGAGTGCGGATGTCGTCGATTCGATTCAGAACTCCCCTCCAAAGATGCCCCGCGATTGTGTCACTCGACTCTCGATGGAAAACCCTTCTGTCTGTGCATCGCTACTGAAGCCTTGTCTTTCCGACTTTCTCGCCTGTCTATCCATTTCAAACGACTCACAAATTCGCGCCGCTCGAACTCGTCTTACCACAGTCCGACAACGCAGGCTACGATCCCCGCCGCTCCCGCGTCTCCGACAACACCATGATGGACTTTGTCCGTGGTACCATTTCGGGAGATTTGACGGAGGTTCCGGGAATTGGACCCAAGACCGCCGAGAAGTTGGCCGATGGGAGCGAGGATGGGGAAAGCGTTACTAATACATATCAGCTTGTTGGGAAGGTGCGTAGAGACATGGATTTTTTCTGTTGTACTTGGTTCCGTTCTTTTGTGAGGTATCTTACACGAACATTATCTCTCTGCGTGTCATTCATTCACAATGTCCTTTTAGTTCCTCATGCTCAAAGGACCTGACACGGCAGAAAGCAAGGTGGAATGCATGGAGCACTGCGAGAAATTCTGGTATTGGCTTCAAAGCAAGGGGGTGTCTGCCCATCGGTCTGCAATTGTTAAGGCGATTGCGCAGAAGGTGAATGGCATTATGCCGGGAGTTTATGATCCTGCTTTGTATGATGAGGAGGAAGAGGAGGAGTAGTAGATTTTTAGCAGTGTGTCTAGGGAAGAATTGGTCAGAAATATGTCATTGGGCTACGGTTTTGAGATTATGGCCTTTGGGTAAATGACGGTTCATGTTTGATAATTGGCGAGATGATGGTGTGGAGCCAGCAGTATGTAGTTGCCTTTTATGCATAATAAGACATTACTTTGCTTTTTGACTCTGTTTGTGTCTGTCGCAATCAATGTTTTTGATTAAAAAAACCATTTTATCTAAGTTTTACAGGACATACCGTCAGAGGCACGTACAGTGGCTTTATCAGGTAGTCTGGTAGAGGTTTTTGTCCCGCCCTTCTCACAAAATATATACTACGAATGGTGACGCAGTAAAAACTGTAATGTTGTCATCTGTGCAATTCCCATGTTTGCATCATGTTGATGATAAAGATAACAAACATGTTGTAAGGCATAAAAACCGCCTCTCTGTATTGAATGCCATACACATGGATTGAAAGCCATTCTTGAGCATACACATGACACATGCTTTCGTCTTGTTCATAGAATCATTTTCCAAGTAACTCATCTCAGTCATGCATGAGTGCAGCATGAATGTTATTTCAAGTCGCAACAGTAGTTCG